>JANAVB010038419.1:7271635-7310725 GCA_029216955.1 Iris pallida
GACAGTCTACTTGTGTGATCTTAATGTTATAGATATATTTCACAACACATTTTATGTGTAGTCTAAACATGTAAATCATAAATATCATTGACATCACGACACCTTATATTTATCATCTAACTCACTTCAACGACATGTATATAAATTGATTTTATTTGTATATTTATTTCATATAATTAACCAAAAGCAATTTCACAAATAATAAAACTTTAATGTGCCAACAATAATATATATATTAAAATATCTCAAATTCATACAAAGTCTCAATAAAAGTAATGTTCTCCCTTCACAAACAAGTCTATTACATAACATAGTCTATTACATAATAGATATGATTCCTTGTAGAGTTAGCATCCGACTCTTTCCAGCATCAAACTTGAACATAATCCGAACGCATCGATCAATCTGTACACAAAAATATGAGAATTAATATTTAGGCTTTCATATCAAATAATGCATATGAAAGAGCAGATATCATTAGCAACATTAGCAAAAAAAATGCAATTCATATACCATCTTGGTGCCTTAATTATCTATAGACAGTATCCACTAAGGCTGTGTTTGATTGGGCTTTTTTTCTATGGAAAATATTTCTATCACAAATTTTTTATCAATGTAGTGTTTGACAGCTTATATTTTCCATGGAATTATTTTCCAAAAACTATCATTTTCCATATTTTCATCTAAAATGGTGGAAAATAAAACTTGTCCAACCCATAGGAAAATATCATTTTCCATGGAAAATAACTATTTTTCGTGGAAAATAATGGCAATCAAACACCCAAATTAAGTTTTCCATGGAATTTTTTTTAAATTCCATGGAATTTTTTTTCTAGGAAAATAATTCCATGGAATTAATTTCTTTTCCACACATTTTCCACCTTGCAATCAAACGCACCCTAAGATATTACATCGAGAATTGGCTAAATCCAGGTTTCTCAATTCCAGGTTTCTCAACATTAACAACTCCAGGTTTCTCAATTCCGAAAATTGGCTAAATCCTATCATTTGGTTGATAGTAAACTGAGAGCTGCAATTCCATAGAGAATTAAATTTCCAACATTTCTATATACAAGTGGAGAATTCAATTTCCAAAATTTCTATATACAAGTGGAGAATTACAATTCACCCATATACTTGCTCCATTTTGATATCTAAGAATTAAAAAAAAGGAAAAAAAAAGAGTCATTCATTCAACCAAAATTGCACTTACGAATATTTTTAGACAGAACATCAAAGTAGTCTTTGAAGATTCAGAGCTACAATCAATAATGGCACAAAATTAACAGGTCATTATTCGTGGAATTAAATGGCAACCATCCCTAACAGGTTGCACTCCCTTACAGGTGATACTAACTTATAACACATCCTAACCTATACATGCCATGGCCAATGCTGCCATTCCTTCACTCTAACTAACACTCATTGAAATATTTCAACATACTCTTACTTATCTATTTCCAAATATCTCTACTACACCCTATCCTCTCTTAACTGCAACAACACAGGCCTTATACCAAGCACTTTCACATTGACACTCCTACTTATATAATTCCATCAATACCCAACTGTTTGCTCGAGTCCAAACCTCTTCCATAACCTGAATAATGGATAATCCTCTATACTCGAGACCTCTACATGCTGCTAATGCAACAAGGGCAGGCCAAGCAATGCCAAAAGCCCCTGCTTTCTAATACTGCCCAACTAACACTCTACCTCTAACTCATTTGTCAAATCCAAAATATACATATATAGTATAACATAACCCAAACACTAATATATCATATATACATCATATATAAACTCTCAAACAGCCCACAATACTAAGGCAACCCATATGTAATGCATGACTATATGAACTAACAGGTAATTGGGCTAAGGCAAACCTCAACTTCATATACCCAAAGTAAAGTAAAGTACAACAAAACTGAACCCATCATATCTGGGACAACACTTGTTGCCTACTGAAACATTACAAAGGGGCATGGAGTTGAAGATGCAAGACAAATCTCTATATACAGTGGGATGTTTGACAGGTGATGCAATGATGATATGTAGGATGTCAATTAGAGTGCAGACATTTGCAGTAAATGCAAGGCCAGTGGCTAAATGCAGGGCAATTGCTCAAGTGGCATTGCAATAGGCTAATGACAATAGTTAATTGAAGTTTAGTACAGGTCCTAATGCAGTACATTATATTGCAGTAAAAGGAAGAGGGAAAATAGTATGCAAAGGCATGTAAATGGATGTACTAGTGTAAGCCAATGCTAAATAGAGTGTGCATCACTGCTCGACCCAATATGATGGATCCAACATGGGACATGTAGGCAAGTGATGGGCTATGCATCTAGAGAATTTAGAATGTGAATTCATCCATTACAAACCAATTGATGCTTGATAGATAGTGCCTACAGTTCAATACACGTGTTCTGATACCAAGTTGTATCAGTAATGTATGGACGGGTGTAGGATACTTCAATGTGATTTGTATGAATGCAGTGGAATATATCAAATGCAGGAAGTGAATGCATTTGGTTATTTCAGGCATACAATGCTTGGATACTAACATGTATCAGCGAATGCAAGGAATGTTTAATGAAGGCAGTTGTCCTAATTTGAAATGCAGCAGCTGTAATGACATGGATATGCAGTGTAATATGATGGCAAGACAATAAAATGTGTATGCTATGCAATTGGGCATGTATTGTTCTGAAAGTGCACTTGTAATTTCATGTATTAAAGTTTTGGTGCATTAAAGTTTAACCTGTAAGCTATAAGCTTTTGGTGCATTATGAAGAAATCTATAAGCTGTAAGCTATAAGATTTTGGTACCAACAATAAGCTTACAGGTTGCTAAATTTCATGTACCAACAATAAGCTTACAAGTTGCTAAATTTCATGTACCAACCTGTAAGCTATAAGCTCTCCTTTCACTATGAATAAATCTGCAGGTTTAGAAACTTATAAGCTATAAGCTTTAGAAACCTATAAGGAATAAGCTTTTGGTTACACAAATTAGTTTTATCCTACATCTAGGATGACACCTACAATTCTACAGACTGCAGGTTACATGATACACTCTTAAGAAATATGCAGGTAACTGACACTATGAAGAAGGATGATGCAAATTATTAAGAAATATGCAGGTAACAGCCTTCCCAGACTCATTTCACTATGAAGAAGGATGATGCAAATTATTAAGAAATTATTCAGCAAATAATTCAGCAAATTATTAAGAAATTATTAAAAAATTATGCAGGTAACAGCCTTCCCAGACTCATTTCAATATGCAGGGTAACAGCCTTCCCAGACTTTATTCAGCAAATTATTAAGAAATTATTAAGAAATATGCAGGTAACTGACACTATGAAGAAGGATGATGCAAATTATTAAGAAATATGAAGAAGGATGATGCAAATTTACAGGTTGCTGTCTCTGGAATCATTGATCCAGTGTATGTAATAGAGGAGTAGTATATAGTGAAAAGGTTAATAACCAATATATATGTAACAGTTGTGCAAATTGCATATCAAAATAAGGAGGATGAAAATTTTGGCGTACCTAAAACAACTTCAGTCGCATTTTCGACATTACCACAGAAAAAAAGTTTTACCGGTCAAGAACTTAGCAACCTATTGGTACTCACCTGAAACAATAAGCAAGAAAGATTGACTGATTACCACAGATGTATATATACTCAATATGAAAGCATGTATTATTCAACAGCCTGCTTTATAAATATTATCGAATGGACTTAAGTTAAACTGAAAAATTAATAATTTAATTACCTGAATCTCTTCAAAACTAATATATTTGTATGGCCAAGCAATTGTACTTCCTATAGTGTCATCAAGGGTAAAAATTTCTCTTGAGGCTCGGAACAAAGTAACATCTGGAACTAAAACTTTCTTAACCCAAACTTTGTAGCAATCTGGCCCAAGTATAACATGATGTACCATTGAAGTAGAATCCGTGGAAGCAATTTCCGCCTTTGCCACCACCTGCCCTGTGGCAGTCCAATTTAATAGGTTGCACTTAGCGCCCATAAGGTTTATAGTAGCACTAGCATTCACACTCTCTTGACTGGACTATAATGAAACAAGAAACTAAAAGTAAATTTAATATTTCAGTGTTAAATACAAATAGCATACCACAAAATATATCTGTCGAGTTGAGGGAGGTGTCAATGCTTCTCATTACTAGGCTCTCCGGGAAACTATAAACCGATTTCATAATTTGAGTTTTATAAAACTTATGATTGCATAGTTTTTAGAAAAACACTAGAGTTGAAGATAAAATTATCACAACTTACCATGTCAGGCCTAAGCTTCTTAGAATTTTTTTGTAAGATCTTGAGTTTTGCGAGTAACTCATTCACAACAGATTGCATCCATGTTTTATTTTGTAATTGGGCCTCTATCCAAGACCTCTAACAGAACCTGAGCTTTCTGGACCAAAATATTTACTCACTGGATCCTCATTTATGGAGGTCGAGCTATCTGGAAGCTCTTTATTTTTCTATTTTCGACTAGAAAATAAATGGTATTAGCATATTGAAAAAATCATTAAAAAATACAAGATAATAATGAATTTAAAATAAATAAGTTTTAATTACATACAATTGCCTTCTCTGCAGCATCGTTGGTCGGTTTTCCCCTATTTCTCCCTTCCTTTTCTTATGTCCTTCGATCCAAAGGTCTACCCTCGATATAGATTTGCCGCATTTTCAATTTTCTAACAAAAATCGAATGACAAAATGATTAAAAGAGATCAAGTTTATTGCATGCAAGATAATTTTAAATATACATAAATTTAAACAAGTAGAATTTATACCCAATCATGCTCATATCTTGTATAACCTTTACAGCTCAGAGTAGAAGGCATTGTTTGTTTTGCCCTTGCAGCCTGCTTCGTTTGACTAAATTCTACACAAAATAATTTAAGACAAGGCTTACAACACTTATACAATGCACATGATTAAAAATAGTTATCTTTCAAATTTACCTTAAATTGATCTGAGGTGCGAATCTTACAAATTCATCCCACTCGCGGTATGTAGGTTCATCCGGCTTGAGAAGGGTAATACACCGAAATACATCCACACCAGCATCTACAACTTTTTTTAAACTTCGAGATATAGAGGATTTCCAATTTCGCCATGAATTCCCCATCAAACGCAGGATGAACTTCTTGTAACAATCCTCAATAACATATTTTTGCTACATATACAAGTAAAATCAAAGATAAGTAATTTTACTAAATACTGTACAAGAAGGGACAATAATAAAATGCATAAACAAAATATATACCATCATCAGACCCCATAATCTTTTTTGATTCTCTTATCTACGTTGTGCCGCGTATTTATATTATTGGTGTTTCACTTAACAAAATGGCGACTCTACTGGGGACGACCTTCTCCTATGACGAGAAGGCAATTGCTCAATATGATGATGTGTCGGTCGGATCGACAAAGAAGACTCTGGTTGTGCACTTCGACCATACTGTTTACGAAGAAATACTCCGAACTGGGGGTAGTATTCGTTGCTCCAATGTTCAGAAATCGCGAAAGGCGCGAAAAGTTTGGATTCCTAAGTCCAAAGCATCCTCGGATCTCCCTCCTGTCTCTGAAGGCAAAGGAATCCTTCCACTCTGTTGTGGAGGCTCCCGTCTGTGACGAGGCAGTCTCAACTTCAGTGATATGCCCTGGGTGTAAAAATAAGTCTTCCGTCTGTGACGTGGCAGACGCTCAAGTTTTACGCTCTGCGCGTAAAAACCAGTCTCCCGTCTGTGACGTGGTAGACACCCAAACTTTACGCTCTACGCGTAAAGAAAAATCTCATCTGTGATATGGCAGATACTCATGTTTTGTGCTCTACGCGTAAAGGTAAATCTCCTGTCGGTGACAGCGTAGATAAAGTTCACAATGTTGTCTTTGCATGTAAAGTGAATTTACCTGCACGCATGCAGCGTAAAAACATGAATTCTATTATTGGTAGAACTTTAGTTTTTCACCAACAACCTTCTTACACTGCTTTACGCAAGGTACCAAAACTTTAAATTACGCGTAATGCTAATGGAGTCCTTTGTGCACAAAAATGCAAGATTTACGCACGCAACTCCAAGCGTAAAAATGTACAGTTTGTTCTGCTAATGCAGCCAGTAATCTTCTTTATACACAAGGGACTAAACGTTTCTCTGTCCCAAATGTAATAAAGAAGACTAGTCCCTCTACCCCTTCTGATTTACGCGAGTTACTCGTACAAAAGTGTAAAAACAGAAAATCTCCTGTGACACTCCCCAAAGAAGATCACCATTGTGAGTATCACCAGATTGTAATCAAGTGTTGCTGTTCGGCTTCTAAACGTCAATTTTTGATCGGTTAATCTACAATTCGCCTCAGCAATCAGTTGATGATCAAGAACATGAGTTGTCATATGCATCAGTCAATATGGCATCTCATACCAATAGAGGACGACGTCTAAGACGCAACTCGTCCCAGACTCCTGGTCAACAACAGTTCAATCGACTTCTTGATAGTTTCGAAGGGGTATATCAGAATACTCGGTCAAGAAGTCAAAGACAGTTCAATCTTCAGATTTAGAAGCTGGGGGAACCCAGTCTTTAGAGTCCGAAACTGATAGCGTTGATTCATACTTCTACACCAATCCCTCTGTATCTTAAAGGGAGGTTGAATCATATATTATCGGAGATGAATCGAGACATCAACTGCTAATACAGAACAACATCTTTCTGCAGTTGAACAATCACTGAAGGATATGCTTGCTATGATGTAAAGTATGCATCAAATAATAATAACTCAGCAAACTATTCAACCGGCAGAGATAACACCGGCTCAGGTAGCAGCACAAACTCAAGATAGTCAAGAGGTTGATACACCTTTGAATAATCTTACTCAGAACCTACTATCAATCAAAATTCTGCAGTTCCAGATCCTACCATTCCAGAAGATTTACCACCTGGTGGGGGTTATGGTACACCCATCAACTATTCAATCGAATGTGCTTCCTCAAACTAGTGAAGATATTCAAGCAGTACGTGATTTAAAAGCACAGTTTGAAGTTCTGAAGCACAAGGATCAACTCCAGAGGTTAGAGATTAAGCAACCTTATCCTCCTTATTGGAATGATGTACCCTTTCCTCCAAAATTCTAGCCACAGTCGATGATGTTATTTGATGGAAAGGCTTCTCCTAGTCAATATATCAATTATTTTGATATTATGACTGTGCATCTGCAGAAGAATGATGCTCTTCTTACCCGAGTTTTCATCGGTGTTTAACGGGTTCAGCTTATGACTGGTATCGCAGTCTACTCGACAATTGCATATCGTCTTTTGACGAGTTTAAAGCAATGTTTCTCTCCGTTTCTATGAAGGGGGCATGGACATGAATATGTCCTCCTTAATAGAAATCAAACAAAAGGAGAAGAAGATACTCGGACGTTCATCGAACGTTTCCGACAGGCAACTTTGAAAATGCCTCCGGGTATGCCAGATTCAGCATTGATTGATACGTGTAAAATGAATCTGCGACCATCTATTGCTGTCTTTACGTGCTCTCAATTCAAATTGGGCCTCGTTCATTATAGCAGCAGTTTCAGCCGAGACCAATGGTAGGTTGGCTCATGAACACGGGATGATCTTTGCCTCAGAAGAAAGGAAAGAAAGGTTCTTCAGGCAATAATTCCGGCAATCGCAATGGGAAGGAGAAGGAAACCCTAGTGGTTAACCTTTAAAAACCAAAACAAATTGAATAATCCGAAGTCTTCTAAACCAAAAGAAGAGTACTCTTTTGATGACAGTGATATCCCAGGATATTCCAATGTCTTGTTAAGAGTGGCAAACTCCAGATTCGGAGCCAAAAAGGCCTAATGAGGTGAATCTGACTGACAATCCAAATATTGTATCTATCATAGATACATAAATTATCCTACCAAAGCTTGCTACGTCTTAAAGAAGAAAATCCAGGATTGAAATGCCAATACCATCGCTTTAACCAATGATGAGCATGCGGTCACAACTAATATGATTTCTCTTCAATTTGGAGATTTTTCTCCACAGCAAGTTCCAGATGGGATTGTCCCAATCCCTAAGACGACAATAAAAATTGTAAATCTTCCGCCTGCTAGAGAGCAAAATGAAGGATTATTGCCTCTCACATAAAAAATGGTAAAATATGTGAGTACATCCTGACTTAGTACCTGAAATAGAGAATGAAGGTAAAACTTTAAAATCCAAGAAAGGTAGGAAAATCAAAACCTGCAATATGATTTCTTATGTTGTAACTCCAGATCATGATGATTTGGATCATCTTTGGGATGACATTCCTTTGGAGGATAGATTGAGGGGTCTGAATATATACCCTCCAAGTTTAGCTCCTTCTACCAAACTCAAACTTACTCATCAGCAATGGTTAGAAATGAGTAGTGTCCCCTTATACAGGGCACAACAAGTATTGGTTGCTTATGAGAAAGCTTCTACAGGAATTTTTCCTTCTGCCCCGAGTATTCCTCCTTATCATGTGGCTACAGAGGTTTCTATTCCTCCTTCTCCTGTGGCTACAGAGGTTTTATGCCTCCTTCTCCTGTGGTTGCAAAGGTTTCTGTTTCTTCTTCCTCTGTTAAACCATCTATTGAAAGTCCGCTACCCATTCACATGTACAGTCAATAATCATTCCATCTCATAAAAAGATGGGCTATGACTTTCAGAAGGCGAAATGTTTGAACTATGATAAAGGAATGCGAGTTCCTTTACAAATTCCAAGTCAAAAATCACTGTTGGATTAGGTTTTGAGATCCCTCATAAAAATCCTCGCAAAAAGAAGACTAAGGAAAGAAGAACAAAACCTGTAATATGGTACTTCATTCTCTGAGTCTGAAGAAGAAACATTTGCTGGTACGAGATCTGGAAAAGAGTACCACAAAGATTATAAGAAACTTCGAAAGAAGCGGAGGACGTTGCTGAAACACTACCAGCTCAACCATCTCTGTTCTTGTTGACGCAAGACCTTCTAAACCATCTGTGGTTGAGAAAGGGAAACAGAAAGCAGTACGCTTTGACGTCCCATTGAAATCTGCTTCAAATCAAGGGACGGTGATGAAATCCTACAAGTTCGATATTCTAGCCCAACTAGCTAATACTCCGGCTAGACTTTCGATCTTTGACTGCTTCGCCTATCTAAAAAAAGTCGTAAAACTTTGAGTGAAGCTTTGCTACAAGGTGATTCATTCTTAGCTCAACTCAAGAGTCCTGACAATATACCAGTATATCCACAATGTCATAGTGTGATGGAAGCAATTCCTAACATTACTTTCACACAAGAAGATATGCTGTTGAAGCATAATAAACATGACAGGCTTGTGTTATACAGGGTATATTGAATCTACTAAAATTAACAGGATATATATTAATCTGGGTCTTCTATTAGCATTATTCTTCAGAGTATGCTATGCCCCTTGAGGATTCCTACTAGCGATTTGACTCATACTAGTACCACAATAGTTTGTTTCAACTCTGAAAAGAGTAAACCATTGGGAAGATTCGTCTGAAGATTCAAATTGGTGATCTTCGAACTATGCGACTTTTTATGTTATTAACTCAGATGTATCTTATAATATACTTCTTGGAAGACCGTGGATACATGAGTATAACATTGTGCCTTCAACTCTCCACCAATGCTTCAAGTACATAGATTCTCAAGGGGTTGTGAAGACTAAATTTACAGATATCAATCCTTTTAAGGGTGTTAAAGCCTATTTCTCTGATTCAATACTCTATAAACAGGAGCATATGAAGGAGATATCGGATATGGCCGAAGATCGATCACCTGTCGAAGATCAATCTATCAATGAAGATCCTCCAGAAGAGCAACCTTTGAAGATTAAAGTCAAAGGTCGAATCCAACCCCAACCTGTCAATAACCAACCTTGTTGATCAAGGTTAAAGGAAGAACTCGAGCTTCGTCTGAGAAATAGTGAATATTCCAGCCAAGAGCCAAGTTCAACCTCTCATGATCAAGGTCAAAGGACAAACTTCTCATACGAATGAGCCAGAGCCACTGATCATCAACCTTGGCAAGTCTACACAGAAGACGGATGACGGTCCGTTAATGATCAATCCAAAGCGTAGTAGTCAATTTGTAAATGACGTAAATATTGATCATTTGTACTTTCTAATATCAATGAAGATTTTCTTTGGAGTACATGGCTGTCAAATTTATTGAAAGAATGACTTTATCTTCTGATGATCAAAGTCATCAATATAAAAATGACATAAATACAGAGGAAACCTTATACATTAATCATAAGGAAAATTCTTTTCCTCTATGTCGATGTTGGACCTTATGCTCAAAGGTTCCTAACATCTTCTCCCTATCTTCTTCCTGTAGCCTCATCATCACAAGATTGTGTGACTTATAGACGTCACGAAGAATCTTATTTTTTGATTGTCTAACAAAAAAAAGTGCCAAATTATGTTTGGTCTGGCTTGAAATATCCCTGTCACTCAGACAGATGATCTTAGATAGAAAGATAAAGAAAATCAAATTGACAAATAAAGTCAACAATCTCTTAAGATTATCCAGAATATGGAAATGATTTGAAGACTAGGCAAGGTCTCAATCAAGGCAAAAGTAGACGGTTACCATTGTGTGGTGATCCATTTTCAGAAAACTCATCATGGGTTGGGATACGATCCGTCCCACATGTTTAACGAGGATATACAAGAAGAATTCTCTTCAAGTTCTTCACAATCCTCATATTCTGAAGAAATTATGTTCATTGAATCGGATACATCCCACATGTACAAAGAAAATATGGAAGAATATTCTTCCATTTTTTACAATCTCATATTCTGGAGGAGACTATTATGATGAATCTGAGTGCGTCTTTTCAGTCAACATGGTTCAAACCGATGGTGAATCTGAACCATTTGAAAATGACCCTTGGGCACAACAGATGGACACTCAATGGGAGCTTCATTTTGAACAACGACAGCCACCTACAGAAGATGAAATTGTCCAGATTGACGTTGGAGATGGAACTACATCTAAGCCAATATTCATCAGTAAAAATATTTCTGAAGCTGAAAAGGAAGAGTTGATAAAACTGATTAAAGAATATATTGATATTGCATGGAGTTATGAGGATATGTCGTGTCTAGATCCTAAAGTAGCTACTCATAAACTCAATATTCTTCCTAATGCCAAGCCTGTAAAACAACAACATCGCATTTTCGACCAGATATGATGGATGCAATTGAAGCAGAAGTCAAAAAGCTGATCACATGTGGCTTTGTTCGTGAAGAACAATATCCAGACTGGGTTGCCAACATTGTACCTGTCATGAAGAAGAATAGAAAAGTTGAGTTTGCATAGATTTTCGAGATCTTAATGCAGCTTGTCCAAAAGACAAATTTCTATTTCCGATTAACGATGTAATGATAGACAATACATGTGGTTTTGAACGCATGTCTTTCATGGACGAATTTTCAGGATACAATCAAATTAAGATGCATCCAGAGATATGTAACGCCCCAGTCCCAAAATACGTAGAACCAAGTACGTAGACATGCCAACTGTATACATACGAAATATGGACCTCGTATGTATACATAAGCATGTAAATGTAGTAATCCAAGACAACTAAATCTCATCCACAGATAAATAATGATATAAAGCAACTTTGAGTTTGTCATGTACACGATAGTTGGGCGGAGACAAGGTCCACTACCAACCAAGTTAAATATGGAAAAGTATACAAGAAAATAATTTAGCAAGCGAGAGCAAGTGACGAGTCCAAGAGCAATCATCGGAGGAAGGATGGCCTTAGCTAGAGCACCTGCATAAAACATGAACACACACCTGGGGAAAAATCAGGTCCTCAGAGGGACGTAACAAGACACATAATATCATGCCGATAAACTGAATAAATAAGCTCAACAGAAAAGTATGCATGAGTAAAGGTTCCTACCCATTCTAGGTGATATGCACTTTGAGGACAACGTTCTACGCAGGGGGTAGGCTCAGCAGAAAAGTAAAGAGTGGCAGTAAGTAGCGCTCATCCGAGTCACTATCGGCCTTGGACAGAAGGTAGTGCTCCGAAGAGTCACCCTCGGCCCAAAATGTGTATAAAAATAAAATGTAGCCCCTACACTAATAACTGTCCCCTTCCCAATGATACTACACATGCGTCTCTCCACGACACTGTTTAATCTTAATAACCGCCAAGTCTTCTACACAATCTATTGACAGTTATACCCTAACGCACGGCCTGTACGCACCGATGTACGGTCGGTACGCAAGTCCGAAGCTATATGCGACTCACCACTCACACAATCCATGGCACATCGTGACAGTTTATGAGATACACATACGGTGGTCCCTTAACTCTAAGCCAATTGTATAAAATATAGTAATTTGCATTTACATATAATTTAAAAAGAAACAACTAAAACATGCATGATATTGAGCAGGAAATTTAAACAGTAAAGACAATTTGTCTTGCCTTGTGGGTCGCCTGGGGTGGTGATCTGACAGGTCCCAATAATCCAATGGCCCCGTTTGGTGTGAAGGAGTTCGAATTCGCAAGATGTTGAAAATGAACAATCAGTCAAGATTAGATAATATTTTGAAATTATATTTTATTAGTTAAAATAGTTTTTTAGGAAATCGTTTTATCAATTGGAAACTATATTTTATTAGTCCAAAATATTTTTAGGCAAAAAAATCTAAGTTGTAAAAATAGGATATTTAGATAGAAAGCTACATTTTTATTATTTGAAAACATATTAGAAATCTAGAAAACTTTTAGGGCAACTCTAAGTTATGTCAAAATAACACTTTAAGTCAAAATATATATATATTGATAAAAATTTCCTTTAGGTAATACATACTTGAAAGTTTCAAAAAAATAATTTAATTAGAAAATACTATTATATTATTTTAGATCAAAAACTTTATTTAAAATACCACAACAATAAAATACATACATGCTTTGAAATCCAGTTTGAAAATTACATATAGGGTCAAAGTACAAAACTATATTTGTTACAAAAATGTTGGAAAATATAATAAATATTTTTATTTACAAATTAAATTTTAAAAGAAATATATACATATAATAATAGGGCTAATAATATAACTACAATGGTAAAATTTATCCTATAAAAATGCATATAATAAAACATGTACCATATATTAATGGCAACAAATTTAGTAATAATAATAACAAATATATTAATATTATGCAAATTGTAATATTAGTAACACTGAAATACTATTAATATATTTATGTATCTTATACTAATATTTATGTAAACATACTTACATAATGTATGAGTAAATATAATAATAATAATGATTGATATCACAGCAGGCCTACGCCCTACTGCTGTGTTGTTCCAACCAAGCAAAAAGGGGTTTAGAAATAAGAAGAGTTAGATGAGAGAAAAAGGTCAGAAAAAAAACAAAAGGAAAGGAATTTTGAAAGCAAACAGAGAGAGAGAGAGGAAGCTAAGGAGACGGTTCTCACGAGGGGGTTTCGGCGCTGGCGGCGCCTGCTCCGGTGCGGCAGGGTCGGGCGCGCGGAGGCGGAGTCGGAGGCGTTTAGGAGGAGATGCGGGCACGAGCTCCGACGGAGGTGGCTCGGGGGATGCAGCACCGGAGCCGGTGGGTTGGCAGACGGCGCGGCCCGTACTCGCCGACGCCGGCGCGGAGAGCGGTTCCCGATCATGGGGTCGCCGTGGTCGGGAGACGCTGGATCTGGACCGGCAGTGGTCGACATGGAGAGGGAGAAGCTCGGCGGACGGAGATGGGAGGGCAGCGCGTTGGAGGGAGCGCTAGTGAAGACAAGCAGCGCGGTCGATCGACGGATGACGCGGCTTTCGGCGCGATCGTCGAACGGCGCTGGAAGTGGTGGCGACTCGACACAGCGGTGGCGCAAGCCAGGATCGGCAGCGAGCGGAGCTTAGGCACAGGGATCATCGGAGGCGGCGCTCGACTGGAGGTTCGGGTTTTCTCCCTTTATTACTGTGTTTTGGATTTTGGAAAAAATGGCGATGATGATGACGGTGGTGGTGTTGGCTGTGATGGCCCGATGTGGTCGGGTTCGGGAAGATGACTGTGGTGGTGGTGGTGGTGCGTGGCGAGGTGGTGACAGGATTTGGCTTAGGGCTAAGGTTTCGGGGTGTGTCGGGGTGTCCGACACAAGCTGAGTTGGTATTCTACGAGACACGAGGATGGAAATGGGTTGTGTCCGGAGTTGTCGGGCATGGATGAACAATGTACTTGTACCAGTAAGAAATATAATGGAGGGGCACGACACGATGCACAGCACTTTGGTAGAAATTTTTTTGGAGGAATTTGTTAATGATAGAAATACATGGAGGAGTACCTGCCTATTTATAGGACGTGGGAATTCCCATTTGGATAAAATTAGAGTAGTTTAAACCATAATAGATAATTTAAATTAAATCAAATCTAATTTCAAATTAAAATCCAAATTTAAAACTAGATAGTCTACACCCAATTTAAGAATAAATCCTATCTTTAAACTATTTAAATTAAAACCATTAAACCAAATCAAGATTTAAAAATGCCCACAATAGTTTTCAAATATATTTCCAAAAATACCTCTAATAAAATTTTGAAAATTACTGTATTTATTTAAATCATTCCATCAACTCAAAATTTAAATTGTCACAAATTTTAAAATATGTTTTCAAAAATACTATATTAATAATTTCAAAAATTATTTTATTATTTTAAAAAATAAACTAATAATTGATTATGAGATATGTATGCATAATTATTTATACAAAATTATGTTTTTCTAGTATACAATAAAATATTTATTATTAGTAAATGTTAGAAAAAGCTTAAAATAACAAACTTAAAATTTGTTAAATGGCAAAAATAATATTATATATATATATATATCACTTTGAAAATAGAAAAAATTTTAAAAATTGTACGCTAGCACATATTTGCACTCGTCGAGCAATTACGAAAAAAAAAATTTCGTATGTGACGTACAATACAACTACGCGACGTATAATAATAAAATTTCAAATCGGTACCAAAATTTAAATAAAAAAATAGAAATTTAGGGGTTTTACAAGATAAAAAGCATACCGCTTTCGTACACCCCTTGTAGTTTATTGCTATACGGTTATGCATTTGGTCTGAAAATGTCGGTGCTACATATCAACGGGCTATGAGCAACATCTTTCAAGAACATCTACGAAAAACAGTTGAATGTTATGTAGATTGTTGTCAAAAGTCGATCAAAAGATGATCACATTCAAGACTTGAAGACAGTATTTGAGTTGATGCGTCAACATCAACTGAAGATGAATCCCACTAAGTCTTTCTTAGGGGTCTCCAGTGGCAAGTTTTTGGGATTTGTCATCACTTCTCAAGGTATCCACGTTGATCCTGATAAAATCAAAGCAATTCTTGAAATGCGTCCTACGCAATCTAAAAGAACTCCACGGCTTCTAAGGTCGCATTGCTTATATCAGAAGATTTATATCCAATCTTTCTGGGAGATGCCAACCTTTCTTTCGGCTATTAAAGAAAGGTGTATCATTTTTTGGGATGAAGTATGTCAAAAACCTTTAATGACATCAAGCAATACCTTACAAATCTACATGTTTTGGTACCTCCAGTGGTAGGAAGACCATTTTTGCTCTATGTTCAAGCCTTGGATCATTCACTTGGTGCTCTTCTTGCACATAAAAGTGATAAAGGTCATGAACAAGCAATTTATTATCTTAGCCGAATGATGGTTGGAGCTGAACACAGGTATACTCCTATGGAGAAAGAATGTCTGACTTTGGTTTTTGCTGTTCAAAAGACACGATATTATGTGTCAGGACAGACTATTCATGTCATTTCCAGAATAAATTCTATTCGGATATTGATGAGAAAGTCGAGCATTCTTAACTCCAGGTTAGCAACCTGGGAGATGTTGCTTACTCCTTATGATATGGTCTGTAATTCAAAAATCAGTAAAGGGTCAAGCATTAGCTGATTTCTTAGCCGCTCACCCTATACCTGAAACATCGAAGCTATATGAGGATATTCCAGATGAGGTCGTGGATTGCAACATGACTTTAGAATGACATTTGGCAACTATATTTTGATGGAGCATCACGGGTTGGACCTAAAGGCAATATTGTCTCTGGAGTAGGCATCGTCTTAGTCTCTCTGATAAAATGGTCATATATCGTGCTTATTCTCTTAATAAACCATGCTCCAACAATGTGGCAGAATATAATGCTCTGCTAATTGGTCTTCAAATAGCAAAATAATTGGACATTGAGTTCCTGGAAGCTTATGGAGACTCTCAGCTGATTGTTAATCAGGTCAGAGGGACATATGAAGTCAGAAATCCTGACCTCATTCCTTATCATCAAGTGGTAATCGAATTGGTCCTTTCATTCAAAGGGTTCTTTATCGAATTCGTACCACGTTCTCAAAATTTGGAAGCTGATGCTCTTGCTAGTTTAGCTGCAAACTTAGCTGTTCCAATTAGAAGACAAAATACCATCACTTTGTTGGATCAAGACTTATTCTGTGTAAAGAATAACTTGCATATTGAACAAAGTTATACTACAGAATCAAGTTCTCAACAAAGGGATTGGAGAAGTCCATTCATTGATTATGCGGTCCATAGGATTTTACCTGAAGATCCAAAAGAAGCTGCATCAATCAAGAGACGATCATTTCGATTCTACTATGATTCTTCCTTACATATGTTATATCGTCGTTCTTATGACACTTTTACTACGTTGTCTCTCTGAGAGTGAAACCAAGCAAATACTTCGTGAAGCTCATAATGGTGTCTGTGGTGTCCATCAACCGAGTCCGAAATTGTAGGACCGCATTCGAAGAATGGGGTATTATTGGCCTTCCATGATGGCAGATGCTATGGATTATGCCAGACGGTGTAAAGCGTGTCAGATTCATGCTGATTTTATTCATCAACCATCTGAATTCTTACATCCTACAGCAGCTTTTGGTCTTTTGAAGCTTGGGGCATGAATATTATTGGTCCGATTAACCCTCCTTCTGTCAAGGGACATCGGTTTATACTGCTATAATCGATTACTTTTCTAAATGGACGGATGCGATTTCCCTTATTAAAGTAAAAACATTAATGTGGTTAGTTTCATCAAACACCATGTCATTTATCGTTTTAAAATTCCCGACGGATAATTCATGACAATGGACCACAATTTGCCAGTCAGGCATTTTATTGATTCTGTGATAAGAATCAGATCCAAAATTTGGCTTCTATGGCTTATAATCCAGCTGCTAATGGTTTGGCCGAAGATTTCAACAAGACAATCATTAAACTTCTCAAAAAGTTCGTCTCTTCTAATAAACGTGATTGGAATGAAAAACTTGAGAATATTTATGGGCGTACCGAACGACAGTCCGAACTTCTACTGGTTTTATACCATTCTCACTAGTTTATGGATGTGAGGTTGTTCTTCCACTGGAAGTCCATATTCCATCTCTTAGAATAGCCATTGCAATGAGCTAACTACAGAGAATAATGATCGCTTACGACTCCAAGAACTCGAAGGATTAGACGAGAAGCGTCTTCAAGCGCAACAGCATATTGAGCTATATCAAGCCCGCTATCTCGAACTTTTAATCGTAAAGTTAAAAGAGGGTATTTAAAGTCGGTGAACTAGTTTTGGCTGATCGAAGACCGATGGTGATGACTCATAAAAGCAAAGGAAATTCCAAGCAAAATGGGAAGGTCCTTATGTCGTCGAGACGGTATTCTCTAGTGGTGCCTTTATGTTATCTAAACCTAATGGAGATTTGCTCATGATGCCAATTAATGGCAATTCTTGAAGAAATATTATATCTGGATTTTTCTTTATTCTCCAGCTACCAATGTTTGGTTAAGCTGATTATTTGTCTTCCTAAAAGAGAATTTTTTTATCTTCTGTCTTACCAGCTGATTAAAAAAAGAGATTTATTATTTATCATGTTATTATGACCTCTGAATAAATATTAAGTCTACTTTTTTTCCTATCTATCATGTCCATATGGCCTCTGAATAGATATTAATCTATTTTTCTTTGAGTTGTTACGATCTGTCACGTTCATATTACCTCTGATAGTATTGTATACTCTAAATAGAAAACGAGCATTACCTATCATGTCCACATTACCTCTGGATAGATATAATTTATTGAGAAACTTGTCATGTCCATATTACCTCTGATAAGTGTTTTCTATCTCATACCTATTGTTTAAATTCAAAATAAATGATAGGGACACAAAACAATTATTTCATTCATTTTGTAAACATTACAGAATGAAAAAGATAGAAGATTACAAAAGCTCTTTATTTGCCTAAGGCGGCAGAGCAGATACATCTTCTAAGTTTCTGTAGCTCTGCTAGACGCTTTTCGCGAGATTTCATCACAGTTGTAGTAGCTAAAGTACGCGAGCTTCTGGAGTACAAATATGGGAGAAGTCGACAAAAGTAGCTATCATCTTGTCCTTGGCTTCATCAAAGGTTTTGATAGTAGCTTCAGCACCGAAGACTTGTTCCTCCAATATCGAACTCTGCGTTAGATGCTGGTCTCGAGTTGTGATTAAATGCTCCCTTTCCGCCTTCAAGCGAGCCAATTCAGCCTCGACTTCACGAATTCTATCATTCTGTTGATGAATTCTTATATTTGAAGTTTCATAGGCTTCTCTCTGGATCTATAACTGGGGCTTAGCTTCAGCCAAAAAAGCTTTTTTTTGGCGACCTTGAGGCTGTACTCTTGGAGAGCTTCATTGAAAGTTGTCTCCCGAGCGAAGTATTCAGCGGATAAAGCATCAACTCGCTTTGGATGAGACTTTCAGTAGTTTCGCTTGACAGTCTTAGATATTCTCTAATGGGCTGTTCAAGTTCCTCTACGACCTTCTCCAATGCCGCTGCTCTCGCTGCATCATTAAACATGGCGACATTTTTGATCGTAAGAGTAATAGCCGCCTTCAAGCTTTCATAATTGAGGCCCTTCTTCAGGACCATGTTGATTAGATCCGCCAGTCTTGTAAAAAGTTTCAGTATGAATCTCAACTAAGAGATTCATTTCTGCGTTTGAGCTTGGCGTTGCAGCAATATCTACCAGATCCCTTTTTGAAGACCGGGAGCAGATGTTGTTGCCTTGGTAACAGACTGAGATGTAGCTATTGTTGTCGCTGCTACTATGGCCAACTGATTTCCAGGAGCTTCAGGGACAATGTCTTCAGTATTTGTTACTCCAGCCGTTTCTGGAGTCGAAATACTTGAGTTTCGGTGGCGGTGATTGGTGCGGGTGGAATGGTAGTTATGGTAGCTGGCTCCGGTTCAGATATTATCTTCTCAGAACTTGTACCAGATCAGTAGCAATAACTGAGGATGTTATTACGACTTCTCCAGCTTCAGTTGATGGGTCGACTATATCCTCATCACCTTCATAAGCTACTGGTTCTTCAGGCTCTGGGAGTACTTCAGTTTCTTCATTGAAGTCTATTTCTTCCTCAGCAGCCGCTTCATCTTCTACAGTGGGTTCTTCTGCAGTTTGTTCTTTATCTCCCCCTCAACAAGAGGAGAAAATTCTAGCTGAGCCTGCACTTCAGGCTCTTGTGTATCTCTGTATCTTCTTCTTCTGAAGAAGAACCCTCTTCCTCAGACTCCGTGTTTTCCTCATAAATAGTTTCTTGAGGAGGAGGAGCCACAGGTTTCGATGCAATAATGACACCTACAAATTAAGCAAAATAAATTAATATACAAAATCATAATACATAATCTTATATAGATTTTGTGTGATATATTTACCTGGAGCAGGTGCAGGACGTGCCAAGTACGAGTCATAGTCCCCATCCCAGTCATCATCATCGAAAGTAATAGTTGGTTTATCAGATGGGATGACCTCTCGATCAACAGTATAGAATGTAGCGTCTTCAGTAGCTTGTGTCTTTTGTGGCAAAGACAGGTGAAGTGATGAGCTGAGGCGTCCTGGAGATAGAACACCTATACCTTTCGTTGATGTTGCTGGTTGAGATGCAGAGGAACCTTCTCCAGGCTGAGTCGAAGAAGATGCAATATGTTGCGGCTCCTCGACTGGATTGTCGCTCTCTGGAGTAACGGCTCTCTGTCTAGAGGGCCCTTTGACGGTAACCATTTTTTCTTCTCAGGGAGAGTCTTCTCTGGAAGAGTAACAACTGCACCTTATTTCCATTTCCGGGTTTTTCTAATAATAATAGGTCCCACAGCTTTTTCCCTAACTCCTGTAGGGATTACTTCCAGATACTCATCTGGAACAGCAGTGTCATCGGGTATGTCTGGAAATACCCTAACTGGCTCTTCAATATTCCCTTCCCTGGGCCATCTAAGACACCCCTTCGGTTGTAGCCATGGGCGAAGGAACGGATGGATGCATAAAAGCGAGCATACGTATGAAGTATACGTAGCTCGGTTGTGCTGGTAGCAATCGATACTCTGAATTTTGCACCGGTACGAGCCGTGCTAAAATATCTCCAGGCTCTCGTACCATCAATTGCTTTCCATAATGGTAGAAGCTGGTGGAGGGATTACCAACATGAAGTTGGTCATATCCAAACTGGCGAGTGAACCGACTTGGTAGATACGGTTCGAACGCACAGTTGTCTTCATTCCTGTACATCAGATGGGAGGGTCTGATGCACATTAGCCATTTAAAAACTTGTGCTGGCAATGAAGTCCCCCTTCACTTCTATCTTCAAACTATACACCGAGGCAGTCGGTGGAACTTGTGGTCTTGTGCAGAAGAAGTTCAATCGTGTGAATAATTCAGTACTGCTCGGGTGTCTGCCACAGTAGTTGAAGTCCTTGTGGCTTTGTTGAATTTTTGGAGGAAAACCTCTGCATTATCTCCAGGGCCCGACGGTAATAAACTGCAGTTGTGATGCAGTAGCCAGCCCATCAAATAAGTGTAGGGCATTTCTTCCCTAGGAAAATCCTTCCAGTGAGGAGCATTGTTGATTAGTTCCTCACCAAAGGTTCTCAAACCTGTATTTATTCGGCACACCATCGTCGATAGTAGATTGATTCTGACCTTGAATACCAAACGTACTGCGGCCACAGTACATTTCGGTAATTCTATCTATTGTACTGATCCCGGGCACAACCCATCTCCGCAGCCACAGAGATAGAAAGCCTGCCAGCAAGGCTTCCCTCGAGATCTTCTGGCTACCATGCCTCAGGTGGCTCAAGGTTTCAATCCCCGCAGGATGTTTCCTGTCTTTTTGGACAGATACTGATCCGGAGACATATGAGATCATTAAACCATTTATCAGATCTGAAGGGATTATTGAACAAGGGTTGATGGTTGGAGCCTTGTTTTCTTAAATCTCCCTTCTCGTTCTTGGCTATCCTATTCTCATGGTAGAATAGATAAGTTGTCCATTTAGTAGTATATGCCAAGTGAGACCCACTGTCATACATACTGGGGCAAATTAAGTAATGGCACATAAGCTCTTGGTAGACCTCAACCAATCGAGGATTTTTCTCTCTGATTTCTGCAAGTTCCTGATTGGAGGGAACATATTCTTCATAGGGCGCTTCACCCATCGGCAGCTTCGAGATGAATTGCATCTCGTGCAGCGCGAGACCCATCTCACCTAGTGGAGTTGCAAAAGTTCATGTTGAACTCATATACAACTCCATCAGAGCCAAGAATAGGTTACGTTCATCGGTATACCCTGGCTCGTAGAGGCTACCTTTCATACAGACCGATGGCTTCCAAGTATGTCTTGAAGTTCTTCATGATCCAAGCACTAAGCTGGATCCAGTTCTGGTTATAAGGCGACAGCCACCCTGGTAGCCTAGGGTTGGCTTGAGGATATAATACTGCAGCCCTTATGAACTTATTAATGAACATTTGGGTCTGCACCGGCTGGATCAGAGCTAAATCTTTACTCGGAGTGAATCCAGGTAACAGACCGGAGAAAGGGACGACACCACCGCTAGGAGCACTAATGTGGTAGCCCATGTCATTGGCTCTATCCCTCTTGAAGATGATTCTGCGGGTCTACTGACTACTGGAGTCAGGTTCCATAGCATCTGTCGGGGATGGGTGGCATGGACAAATGCAGACAGAGGATAATCTCTAACCATGTCAGGGAGATACATGGCTCTCTCTCCAAACTTGAACACCCAAGCCTCTTTCTTGGGGTGTTTGTGACTGGAAATCGATCGCATTCCCGAATAAGAAAGCTGGCTTTGCAAATTGTTGGTCATCCAGTGATGTCAACAGTTCTCCATTTATCATGGACAACAGCATTCTGTCCCTTGAGCAGATATCAGCTGTTGTCTCTCTTCAGGGTATTCAGGATTCGACTGGGGGAACTCTACATGAGACAAGTTCTCTAAGTAATTTGAGCCCACCATACCAGTTGGATGAGCCAATATTTCTGCAAGTGGGTGAATTTGCTAATCCACTGCCAAAAGAGAAAGAAAAATCAAGTTAGTGAAAATCTAATTTGAAATTTTTATGCAGATGACTTGGTCTGAGTTTTACGCATAAAGATTAAAGACTCTGACTATGCAAGCTTTACGCTTATTAAAGTTGATAAATTTTTTAAAAAGTGTAAAAGTTCTTTGTTTTTAAGCAGTCTTTTACTTGTGAATTTTACGCTGGCACATATTGATGTGAACGTATTGTAAAATTTTACGCTGGCATATATTGATGAGAGAATTGTGAATTTTACGCTGGCACATATTGATGTGAGCGTATTGTAAATTTTACGCTGGCACATATTGATGTAGCGTATTGTGAATTTTACGCTGGCATGTATTGATGTGAGCGTATTGTGAATTTTATGCTGGCACATACTGATGTGAGCGTAATACGAATTTTACGCTGACATATTGATGTGAGCGTATTTCAATTTTTACGCTGGCACGTATAGACGTGGGCGTATGTTTCTATTTTTACGCTGACACGATAAACGTGGACATATTTTCTTATTTTAAGTTTTACGCTGACACGTATAACGTGGACGTGGAGTTTTAAGCTCGATTCTTCGATTCTTCTTCTTCTCCGGCGAACTCACGACCAAATTAGGTAGTGCTCTACCTTTCATAGGCAGCCACAACGGGGTGGACTGTCGGGGAGCCGCCAATGATGGGGTGTTGGTTTCTGTGCGCTCGGATGTCGACGAAGCGACGGGCTTCTTGCCCTTGATGCCGGCGGCGGACTTGCTCTTGGGGGCCATCGAGTCGAAGTGAGAGTATGAAGGGGAAGAGAATAAAGAAAGATTGAAATTTCGAGAGAGAGTAAAGTTCTCTCTCTACTAAAAAAACTCTATTTATAGAGAATTTTGAATCGGTTCAAATTCCCAAAGTTTACGCTGACGGTTGGATATCTCGACTTTTACGCGGAATGTTGACCGTTGAGTATCCCGAATTTTACGCTGATGTTGAATATCCCAAATTTTACTTCTGTTCAAAGTATTTCAAATTTTAAAAATATTTGAAAACTTCTTGTAGGAGCGTAAAAAGTGCTTCATGGACTAAGTCAAAGAAGTTGAGAACTTTACACAAGTCAAAAAAAATCAGACTCAGACTTTACACAGAAATCAAACAGAATGAAACTATATGCGAGCTACTTTCTACGCGAGCTACTTTAAGCGAGAGCCATCCTCAAAGCTTTTACGCGAGGGATAGGCTATCAAATCATCGCATTTAATGCGTGATACTGTTCTGACGTAATAATTTTCTGACAGCGGACAGCACAGAAGTCGAGAAGATTTGATTTACACCAAACCCAACACTGTCGTTTAGTGTGCAGATGGGCGACTTTACGCTCAAGGATTGCTTCTTTACGCACGAAAGCTATTCGAGCTTTTTACGCTCAAGGCTGATGTGCGCGTAAAGTTTATTTGAGCTAATTTTACGCTCAAGGCTATTTTCAGCCACTTTACGCGAAAAGTTTATTTTGGGCTATTTTATGCCCAGTCTGCTACTTTACGCAGGAAGTATATTTTGGATCATTTTACGCCCGATCTTTTCTGGCTACATGAGAACGTGGTCTGCTTACGTGGCTTTCATGCCACACTTATTGAGGAACGTGTGTACGTGCTCTCCTCATTTTGTTGAAGTAGTGGGACATGTCACCATGCGTAGAGATCAAACTCTACGTGGGACACGTGTCATCACGCGTAAAGGTTGATTCTCATCGTGGGTGACAGTTACCAAATTTTGTTACTTTTTACGCACAAAGGGTCTATAAATAGACTTATTTTCAACACAGGGGATATAAAAAAAGAGATAGGAGAGGAGATTCTGAGAAAACTCATACTTTCAGAGTGATATTCCCAGAAGCTTTCTTCAACTTCTTCTCAAGAACAGGGTGAAGCAAAGCAGGAAAGCATTCGACTGTGCCATCAGTGCCGTTGCTCGATACCTTTCTGGTGACTTTAGTTCTTCCGATTGTTCGTCTTCTTCAAGCAGTTTTTTCATCATCATCGTATGGTCCAAGGAACAAAGTGATCGCTCTCAGATCAGACTTCCATAGCAATACTTCCTAGAAACTATTTGTACTTTTGTACTTTTTCTAGTTTTCTTTCAAAAGCAAATTTTAGGCATTTTGTTAAGTGAAACAATTGGAACATTCTCTCGAACAATACACCCAACAGCAGTACTGAATCTAACTGATTGTTTTCCACAGGTTGTCCATATCCATTCCACTCAATCATTGTACGATTCTTTTCACCCACTGCAACAACTGGGACCTTTGTTTTTCCTCTGGTTTTTTTACCACCAACATTAATATTTTCTTCTGACGCAGAATCCGTGTCCTCATCACAACTATCAGGAGGTAACCTAGATACAGGTGGGCTATCATAAATGACATGTGCTGATTTCCTTGTCATATCTCTATAGTTAAGAAAGATGAATTAAATCAGTATCAATAGAAAGTATATTTTAATTCATGTGAAGTAGAAATATTTGAAACTAATCTCTGAAATGATTTTCATGTTACAGTGCCTCAATGGACATGCATGGTAATGACTGCCTAACATGTCATTCAATACAATACTAATAACATGTAAAAAATAGGAAAATTAATAAGATAAAGATGAAATAGAAGGAAAATAGCATGGTACAACTATAGGGGAAAAAGCAATCATCTAACTAACATATAACAATACAAGTATAAAAAATCTAATGTGAAAAATCCAGTAAAAAAAGAGAATCGACAGTCTCACTGAAGGAGTCCATCACTGAAGCAGACTATAAGAAAAGTGCATGTCACAAGTATAAGGGAAAAAGTCTTAAACAAAAAAGGTAAGTTTGTTTATCTTGGATAATGAATGGGTACTGAAACTGGAACTGATATGGTGGCAAATTTTGGATTCACATCATAAACACTCCACTCTAGAACAAACATTTATATTTTGATCCTTTTGAATATTAACACAATTGTATGCAATTTTGTGAATCTATTTTGTTTTTTTTACTCATGAACCCCACATCGACAGTAGAGAGATATTACCTGGAAATGTATACAAATTTTGGATTCACATCATAAACTGTAATTGTATGCAAATTTTGGATTCACTCCTGAACACCAATTGTATGCAAATTTTGGATTAACATCATAAACTGGAATTGTATGATGTTGTTACTAGCCTCTACAGTTTACAAACCTCTGTAAAATATCATAGTTATATGATGTTGTTACTAGCCATAGTAAATCAGATGCAAACATCAAAGTTAATTTGGCTAATACAGGTTAGTAAATCAGATGCCAAACTGTAGATTTTACAAACCTGATGCCAAACCTGATTTACTAACCTGATTTACTAACATTTACAAATCATGGTAACCTGATTAGTAAATCAGGCTTGTAAACTGTTGATGCATCAACAGGTTAGTAAATCAGATGCCAAATGATTTACTAGCCTCTACAGTTTACAACTCAGATGCAAATATCATAGTTATAAGGATGGATCATTATTGCATCTGATTTACTAACCTCTAAACTGTGATTGGGCCAAATGATTGTTCTGGAGTTATAATGTCCCATCTAAGGTTGTTAATACCATAGTAAATCAGATGCAAACATCATAGTAAATCAGATGCAAATCATAGTAAATCAGATGCAAACATCTAATGTCCCATCTCTTGCTTCTTGGCTTTTATCATAGTAAATTAGATGCAAACATCCAATGTCCCATCTAAGGTTGTTAATACCATAGTATATGCTGTGAAAACTGAGACATGAATTCATATGACAACCTCACATGGCATGAGCACACATAGGGAATGGAAAGAAGGAATATACATACATGAGTGTTGCTTATTCGAGAGATGATTGAAAGGCATTACGGCAGTCTCACTAAAGAAGACCATCATTGAAGCATACCATAAGTAAGAAAAATAGCATGTTACAAGTATAGGGGAAAAAGTCTGGAAAAAAAAAGCTAAGTTTGTGTCTTACCTTGGATATCTCTGTGTTGTGTGCCAATAACATGGCCTAAAATAAACAAAATGGTAAATATCAACTAGAAAACTTTTGCAACTTCATTTGAAGTTTCAAACAGGACATATAGCAATGCATATGGATGAAGACAGATTGTATACCAAGAAGCACAGAGTATTGAGTTTTCTAACATAATGGATACTTCCAAAGGCAAATGTTTTGCAAAAAGAAACAACTCACTACAACTAATAGAAAGGAAGGTTGCTTTGAGCCACATTTGTCCGAAATAGAAAAAAACAAATTACTCATAAAGATTCTCTCTAATTCAGTCCAACTACCATAGTGACACAAGAAGACCTTCACAATTCATCCTCTTGTATAGCTCATCACTATCCCTATGGTCTATCTCAATTGCAGAAACATCTTGTGGGGGCATATGAGGTATAAACACTCTCATCAAAGGTAGCCAAGTCATGAAAGCCTCTTGGTGGTGCCTTTAACACTACATGCCAATTTGATCTTTCACTTTCTCTGGAGTAAAATACTTGCTTTGCTTGTGATGCAAGAATGAATGGATCTCTTTCATATTTACTTAGTCCTTCATCAAGATTAACTAAGGTGAATCCATCTCCTTCTTTATACTGCTAACTATGTTGGCCCAATCACATTAAAAAAAGGAATTCGGAATGTGTTAAAGTCCAATAGCAAAATATCCCTTATAACTCCATAGTAAGAATATTTGCAACAACTTGTGTTGTGTCCCTGGCACTGGATCTACATATAGTCTCAGCTTCTATATAAACACCATAATCTTGAGTGGATCTCTCAATTTATGTTGTATGAAAGCGTTTTCCATTGATCACATAACCCGAGTACGAGATTGCAACACTTCTGGGCCCTTGCACAAGCCATTTTAGCGTATCTGATATTGTGGTCGATGCACTTTCAAGATTAATCTGTAAAAGCATAACTTGTATTAAAAAGTTACCTATCATCACGAAAATGAATGTGTGTGTATCTGACCTTTTCTGACATCCATGAAATGAATGTTTCTAAATGCCTCTTCTGCAACAAATTATTATCCCGTAACAAACGCCTATCAGCATGCTTTAACTCCTCCATGTGTACTCTAATAAAGACATAAAAAATTATATAGTTACTGAGCCCGCATGCGTTATATATATATATATATATATATATATATATATATATATATATATATATATATATATATATATATATATATATATATATATATATGGTGCAACTTATGATATTGGAATGTGTTAGTATTCTCACGGTTCAACTTCTGCACTATTTAGAAGAACATAAATATGAGCAGCCTTCAACATTGCACTTGACAAGGTAATTACTTTTCCTTTTGAAATTGGGCGCCCCTCTATAATTGCATCATCCTTAAAATCTTTATTGCGGTTTAATTTTGTGCCTAAAGATGCTGATTGTGGCATGTATTCACTACAAAATCTCTCACACTCATCCACTAGATAGCATTCGGCTATGCATCCTTCAGGTCGAGCACGATTTCTAACAAATCCCTTAAGATACTTCATAAATCTGTTGGAGGTTAAAACAAGAAGAAAAAAAAGCAAATGGTGAATGACCTAATTTATGAATTTGTTGAATAAACTATAAATACTAAAATTATAGTGAGGTTATATTACATACCTCTCGAAAGGTTACATCCATCGATAATGCACCGGTCCGCATAATCTAGCCTCTCGTCCTAGATGTAATGTCAGGTGAACCATGATATCAAAAAAAGCTGGAGAAAAGTACCTTTCTAACATGCACATAGTCTCCACAATTTATCCTCCAATACTTCCAATTTATTTTTGTCAATGACTCTTTGATAGAGTTCATTAAAAAATGAACACAAACTAAAGATTGCCTTCCTTGGTCCCTCTGGAAGAAGTCCTTTTAAAGCAACCGACAACAATTGTTGCATTAAAATGATAATTACGGGACTTGAGACCAATAATCTTGCATTCTTCCAACTTAACACAATTGCTAATATTTGAATTATAACCATCAGGTAACTTCAAATCAAATAATCTCTTTTAAAAGATTTGCTTTTCAGCTTTTGATAGTGTGTAAGGTGCTGGAGGAAGGAAAAATATTTTTTCTCTTGGTTCTGCATATAAGTCAGACCAAATGTTCATGTCTGCTAAATCTCCACGAGACTTTAATCCATCCTTCGTATGTCCTTTAATATTCAGTAGTGTTCCTATGATACTTTGGCAAACATTCTTCTCTGTATGCATCACATCTAAGTTGTGACGCAGCGATAGCCTGTGATACAATAAAAAAAGTACTATGTTCGTAAAAAAATAATTCTCTTACAATAAAACAAACTAAAAAAAATGAGTATTGTAGTGAAAAATAATTTACCTCCCAATATGGTAATTGAAAAAATATTGACTTCTTTTTCCACATTTTAGGAGGATCGTTCTTCTTCTTTTTCTTTTTCTTGCTCTTACCCCATACATTTTCAACTTCATTTACGACACGTAAAATTTCATTGTTAGTCAATGGTCTTGGTGGGAGTCTTTTTTTCGTAGTACCGTCAAACCAGCTAGCCTTATCACGCCACAAGTGTCTAGGTGGAAGAAATCGCCTGTGAGACATGTACACAGTCTTATTGACTTCTCTAAATATCGAGAACATGTATTAGGACCACATATAGACATACAAATTTTCCCTTTGTTGTACAACCAGGCCAATTACCATAAGCTGGAAAATTGTCGATTGTCCATATCAAAATAGCTTTCAAATTAAATACAGACTTAGTGAATGCATCATACGCCTTCACACCATTGCTCCAAAGCTTCTTCAAGTCATCAATAAGTGGTTCAAGATATACATCTATGTCATTTCCAGGTTCATCTTTGCCAGGTATAAGTAAAGTCAACATCAAATTTTCTTGCGACATGCATACATTGGGGGGCATGTTGTATAACACAACAAGACTGGCCACATACTGTATTGGGTACTGAGATTTTCGTAAGGATTAAAGCCATCTGATGATAGCCCAAGCCTGAGATTTCTTGCATTTGAAGCAAAATCGGGCCATTTTTATCAATAAAATCCCACACGACAGAGTCTACTGGATGGCGCATCGTTCATCTTGACTGTGGTGAGTGGAATGCCAAGTCAATTGTTCTGCCTTATCTTTTGACATAAACATCCTTTTGAATCTTGGTATTATTGAAAGTATCGCAAAACCTTTGCAGGCACTCCCTTCTAATCTTGCTTGTGCGAATTTACTTTCCATCGCGAAGAATCGCATGTGGGACATATCTCCAGGTGCTCTTTCTTTTTTCTAAATAAGCAACAATTATTGACACAAGCATGTATCTTCTCATATCCTAAATCAAACTCTTTTAAAAACTTCTTTACCATATATAATGAATCTGGAATATTATTTTCCTCGGTAACATATCCTGTAAAATTTCAAGAAGTTCATTAAATGCTTTATCTGACAGCCCATTTGTAGCCTTATGCTTGTAAAGAGTAGTGATTGCTGACATCTTCGTGTACTTAGTACTATTTGGATACAATGGAGCTTCAGCCTCTTCTAAATTTTTTCTAAAAACCTCATATGCATTCAAGTTTAAACCCTCAGTAGCCTCTAAATTTTCAGCAAAAGGAATGTATGCATCATGGTACATCCTATGAGCATCTGGCAACCCAAAAGCCTCATTTTGTTTAAAACCACTTGAATGTTCCCCGGGAAGAACCCAAAGCTGATATGAAGGATAAAAACCAATTCGGACCAAGTGATCATATACTACATCATTTTTTTTGTGACTTTTCAACTTTACAATCTTTACAAGGACATACGATCCTTTCGGATTCCTAGCATACTCCTTAGCATTTGCTATAAATCTCTTCACTCCTTCTAAGTACTCATCACTAACCTACAAATAGGAAAAAAAAATTACGATTTATGTAATCATCTATATATTTGATAGCTTAAAAGAAAAAAAAATATCAAGAAAATTTAGAAGGACCTTGGATAATTAATCCAAGTTTTATCCATCCTTAACAACCAAATTTAGTGACTTTGTTGGATGCTCGCAACAACAATAATCCTAAAAAATGACCTATCATAGACACCAAAAATGAAAGTTAGTGTATTGTATAGATAAGCAACAATTACATACAGTTAAAATATAAAGTAAAGTAAAAGGAGAATAAACAACTAAGAAGGAAAAAAAGCCCGGACCACTTCCGAAGCTCTATTGAGTCAGAGAACTAGATGATACTTTGCAAAAGTAAAGTAAAGCAAACATACAAAAATCTGGACCACTCTGGGTGTGGAGTGCGCCTTGGGTTCGATGTCGCTCGCCTCTCTTAACACTTTAGGTTCCAATATGATCCAGTTGCTTTCTTATGATTTTATGTAGGTTCAGTGTAAGTGATTCTAAAACTTGACGAAGACAACTAAAGCCAACTTTAAGACCCTAGGCTGTTGTAATGCAATAATCCTAGCATCTTTAATGAGGGATCAAGAGTAGGTTCAATCTCACATTTTTAGTAAAGGAGAATATAATTTGAGGATTTAACCACAAAGTTCAACAATGGCATGCATATTCATTTTTAAAACTAATGTAGACCAACAATCATCACTGATACAAAAGCATGACTAAGGTTGAAGACATAACAAACTTTCTGATTTCATGGCTAAGATCAGAAATATTTCTTTGAAGAAATTACTAAACCTAGTACAACAAACTATTATTTCTTATGATGACAAAGTCGGTATCCTTCATAGTTTTTAGCTCTATTTGTTGAGCAATATCCTCTGCATACTCTTTTTTCTTTGTCATACTAGTGCCTTGTGTTTAATCAATCATAAAAATAGTAGAATCTTTTACCTCTTGTTCTAGATCCTCCCCTTTTTGCCTTCTAGTTACACACCCTCTGCAAAAAAGTTTCAGAAATATAAAATTTAGAATCATTAAAAAAATTGACTCAACTGGATTATAAAAGTTGTAAGCCAACGGATTATAAAAAATATGAACAGGAAAACATAAAATATGAAAGATCAACTGGATCATAAAAGACTCAACTGGACCATAAAAAATACGAACGACAAAACCTAAGTAAGTTGTAAGCCAACGGATTATAAATATGAATATGAACGGAAAAACATAAAAATTTTAATCATTATCAAATTTCATAAAAAGCACCAAAACATGAATATTAAACCCTAGATGTTGATTTCTTCATCTAAATCCTAATCAAGAAAGAAAAATCCTATATAACGATCAAAACTATTATGATGCTTACAAAATCCCTAATATTTAACCCTAGATAATAAATCAAGAAAGAAATACTCAAAAAAATGAGGGGTGGAGATGAAGGATTGATAGCTGACCTAGATGACGGCGATGTAAAAAGAAAACCGAAGTCGTAACCCGACGGTGGCGTACGACAACCCCAAAATCTTCTATCGTCGGAAACCGAAGTCGACGAAGAGAAGCCAAAATCCTCTATTGGGTGAAACCCAAGTCGACGAAGAGCAACCGAAAAAAAAAGAAGAAGCAGCCACTTTTGGGAGAGAGCAGCCGAAAAAGAGAGAGGGAGACCTAAATTTTTTTTAAGAAAGTGATTTTCTTTGTGCACAAAGAGCAGCCAAGCTATTCTGATCGGGCAGTGAGCGCGAACTTTTGGGAGAGGCGATAAAATAAAAAAAATTGTGGGAACTAATTTTTTTACAACACTATAAAAGTGTTGTATTTTGAATTGTGTACAACACTTTTAAATGTGCCGTATTTAGTATATAATTATTTACGACATTTTTAAGAGTCCTAAAATGTGTTGTCGAATTTATATTTACGACATTTTAAAAAATAGGTCGTAGATTACGATAAATAGTTAATTATAATGACATGTTTTAGTAGAGTGTCACCATTATAGAAAATAAACGACACTTATTTAGAAAGTGTCGTAAATAATATCGTTGTTAACCTATTTTGTTGTAGTGACATTATCATGGATTTTGTAACTGGGTTACGTAGATCCCCAGCTGGAGAGATGCTATCTGGATTATAGTTGACAGACTCACCAAGGTAGCTCATTTTATCCCTTTTAAAATCGGTCAGTCGACGGATCAGCTTGCAGAGATGTACCTCAGACAGATATTCAGATTGCATGGAGTACCAGTCAGTATTGTGTCCGACAGAGATTCGAGATTCACATTGCACCTTTGGCAAATCTTCAAAAAAGTTTGGGGACTCGTCTTAAGTTCAGTTCAGCCTACCATCCTGTAAAACTCGTAACTTTTATAATTTTATTATAAAATTATGTGTGATTGCTATTATTATTAATATCAGTTAAATCAAAAATTATTTAAAAAAAAAACTAAACTTGGACTTTTATTTGTCAGGCCCAGACCCGAACCCATTTTAAACCTAAAAACATTTTTTTAATTAATTTAGAGTTACAAAATTATTAGTTGCAATTTTCTAAATGATATTACAATCTGTTAATCCAAAATTTTCTCTAATCATGATTTAAAGCCCAACTATCTTTTTCTTAAAAAAAAAACAATTGGTTATATATTACTTAAAGCCCACTAGTAATACCCATAAAACCTTTAAGCATTGTAAACCCATTAACCTTTCTTTATAACTCTTTGTGTGAGAGAGAGTGAGACATTAAGTCTCATTTCAACTCTCTGTTGGTAATTCTCTGGAAACCGAACTCTCTTCGGTTGGCCGACCCTCCCTCGGTGTAACCGCTGGTAACCGGCGACCGACCACCTTCCGGCCGGTCATGGCTCTCCAACTCCGTAACCCTTCTTCCCCTTCCTATATAATAAACTCCACTTCCAAATCCTTCACCACCATTCCATTCTCCATCTTCCCCAAACTTCTACTCCAAATACCTAACCCCAACTCCGAGCTCGAGGCCGAGCCCACCGTCGGCCGACCCCTAGGTCGATCCCCCCCGGGCCACCCGACCGGCGCACCCTAGGCCGGCCATCCGCCGCCGCTCCCCGGCGCCCGACCCCCGATTCTGAGGCCGTCGCCCGCCGTCCGGCGACCGTACCTCTCGGTGTGCCCCAGGCCGACCGCCCTGTGCGTGCCCTCCGGCACCGACGCCCCTTCGTCGCTGTCCGATCCACCTCGGCTCCTGCCTCCAGCGGCTCTGTCCCGAGCTCCGCTGCCTTCCGCGAGTTTTCCGTGCTTCCCACGGTTCTGTTTCCGTTGTCTGCACTCTCGGTCGTGGTTCCCGTGGACCGTTGCTTTCCAATTTCGTTCCCAAATTTTGTCCCGCGTCTCCCCGACCAACGGACATGGGTAATTTCTGTTAATCACAGTAGTTCGTCTCTCCCCGTCTTAGTCGATGATGATTCTTGGTCTCCGATCCCACAACGGGATTCGGCTGTATTCTCAGCATTTTCGGGACTCATTCCAGAATGAGTTTTGGTTGGTTCATTTGGTGGTTTCTCGGAATTCCGAGTTAGTTTTGTAGTTCTGTTAGTTTTTGATTAATATCGGAATTTCCGAAATTGGTAGTTCTGAGAGCTTTGGTTTTGTTCTGTTGGTCGTTTCTGGAAATTCTCGGGTTTCCGAGTAATTTCGATTTCCGAGTGTTTTTCAGAAATGTGCTGTGGTTATATTTTCGGGTTCTAAATATTATTGGTGGAAATGGATTCATGGGGTATTTCCCTGGTTCGGGATTATATTTGTGTGTTTGTTGGCACATTTTTCCAGTATTGGGTTGTCCCAAAATAGAGGAAGTGCTGCCCAAATTTTTACAAAACTTTATTTATTTTGATTTCAAATCGGTTTTCGGAAAATGAATTTTAAAACTGATTTTTGGGCGACGACCGTACCGGTCTGTGGGCTCTGGCGAAATGCAAACGCACCGGTCCGACCGGGCGTTGTGGTATTAGCTGGATTTTGATGATGGACCGAGTCTGAGACTCTTAGCATTTATTTTAAATTATTTATTTAATATTTAGGCTATTTAATATTATTTATTTATTGCACTTTATTTAGTAATTAAATCACTTTTCTCTTATTTGATGTAAAAGATAATTGTACAGGGCATAAGCCCACCCTAGGACCATTAGCTGTGCCAATGTATTGTGTAGCATAGTTTTATTTTATTTTTATTTTTCTGGTGGATGTGGAATTTGGGTGGTTTTTGATTAGTCGCATAATTGTAAATTAGAGCGCGAATTACTAATTAATTACGAATTTAGTTAAAATGAATAGAATAATATCAAATAACTAGTTCACGATTTATCACTAAAAGAAACTGTATTTTTATAAATATATTACAAAAACTCAAAGTTTTCCCAAGTTAAATTGATTCTCGTGTTATTTTCAAATAATCCAATTAACCGGTTTAATCAAACGCACGTAGTTGCGACGTAAACGTTAGCTGTAGATTAATACAACTTAAAACCTGATTAGGACATTACTACTAGAGATTGTAACTAGCACATCTAGATATGGGTTGAATATTGTTTCTAAGTCTGGAATCTCAAATGTAGGATTTCGAGGAAGTGTTTGACCTAGTTCCCCGGTACAGACTCTCGATCCAGTCACAATAACAAAGGCAAGTGCAGTTATGTCTATTTGGTAATTTATCTAGTAATTGTTCTATTGCAATTTTAAACCACATTGCTACACGGAACTCTCTCCTAGAGTATTGATTGTGGAACTCTTTACTAGAGTTCGAATATTGACTCATTGATTGAATCTGATTGACTCGGGATATTGGGGGAGTAGTGTAGCGTCTATGACCAATACCCCTATATTGCATCATTGATTGTGCGAGCTGATTCCTCCTATACACGAGGATAGGCCGGACCGTATCATTAGGATATAATTGAATCATCCCAAGCCGGTCATAGTTCGTTACCTACTCAAATCACATTGTTTTCAATTGTAGAATTGTTGAAAAATATTGTTAAAGTATTTCAAATTGTTTAACAATGCAAATTTCAAATTTATTTGAATTATTGGATATTCGTAATTGTACTTTGCTCCCTCCTGACTGGAGACCCAACATTTTAGGTATCGCTGATGATGCTTTGTTCCACGGTATTTTTCCTGAGATTCCAACTAGAGGACGATGATCTCGAGACTGATGAGCTAGATGCCAAGATTTTTCTTCTTCTTTTATAATTCATGATGTTTGTGGAAAACAATATATTACAGATGTATCTTTCATTTTATTGTAAAAAGTTTTTTTTTAAACTATTCGAATTATTAAAGTTGTGACAATTAGACTGTGTTGTTTATTTACCTACATGAGTGATACAGCTTACTGCCGCCGTCTCAACAACGGTGCAGGCTGGGCATGATCCGATTCGACCCAATTATTTGGGATCGGGTCGTGACATGTTCTTAGTGGTGGCCCATGCAGGTCAGAACAACAACTTAGGAAAACATATTTAGAAACAATTAGAACACTAGAACATTGATTTGTCACAACATAGGTCCAATTTATATATAAATAAATATTTTGCTTGATTATAGACCGGTAGGCTACCTTGCTTGTGTGCGTCCTAAACCTTTCAGAAAATGACCGTTGACCAAATCCTGCTGGCGATGAGGTGTCATCTCCGGATCATACCCCATCTCCTCAACCAAGCCCAGGGTCTTTTCCTTCGCGGCTGTTTGACCGTCCTCATAGTGCATCAAGTGAAGTTTTTCCTACACTGGCAATTCCTACCTCATCTCAAACTAAATTGCATTTCCTTGGTGGAGTATTCATTTTTGTTGCTCCACTAGTATCAGCAATCATCTTCCAAATGGTTGTCCTATTTCAAGAAATCCTGGAGTTCCAGAAAGCTCAAGATGAAGCCCAGCAGGAACAGATGAATATCACGAGAGAAGACATGAAGAACGTCATGATGTAGCCTTAGTTATCCCCAACCAAGTTAGAGCAGAACTTTTGTCCTAGGAAGGATACCCTTGAATCTAGAAGATATTTGGGTCCCACCAAGTACTCTACTCTCCGGCAGCCTTATCGTAAGAAGCTATGAGCTTGTAACTATTGTAAGAGGCCTGGTCATCAGACCGTTCGTTGCCGCAAGAGATTAGGACAATGTTTGGCATGTGAATCTGCTGAACATCGGGTAAAGGACTGCCCCTTATCTTTCCATCAAACCAGAGCTCATATCTCAGCAACACCTGTTAGGCCACAACCTAGGGACTCTCTTCCTATCCAGCAGACCTTGCCTCCTACAATAAGGCATGATTCAGACTCGAAGATCATAGAAAATGAAGGACCAGATCAATGAAGGCTCTAGGATTTATTCAGAGTGGAACTTCACCTTAGGGAGTACCTATCTTGTTTGTGCTCCGGAAGGATGGAACAACGGATGTGCATCGATTACCAGACACTAAAGAACAAGTACTTTCTGTCTGGATCGAGGATCTGTTTGATCTGGTTGTGTGGAGTTAGGGTGTTTCGAAGTTTGACTTAAGATTTGACTTCCATCAAATCAAAGTCAGGAAAGAGGACATTTTCAAGACGGCGTTCAAACACCAAGTATGGATAGTTTTCTTTGGTCAGGACGTTAGACTGACAAATGCTTCTGCTGTGTTCATGAATCTCATGAACAGAGATTTTCATGAGTATTTGAATCAGTTTATCTTCTCCATAGATAACCTTCTGATATATTTGAAGACTGAAGAAGAGCATGAAGAACACCTGAGGAAGTTTGGAAACTTTGAGGAAAAAGAAGTTTTATGGTAAGTTATCTGAACGTGGATCTTTGACAAGGTGGACTTTTGGCCATGTTGTCAAGAGAAGAAATTTCGATGGAAGATAGCTGTTGTTGAAGAGTGTTATACCCCAAGTTCAATTCGGAAGGTTCTTGAACTTGGCCGGCTACTATCAGAAGTTCGTGAAGGATTTCGCCAAGATTGCTAAGCCGATGACGAAGCTCACTTGGAAGAATGAAGAGTTCATCTGAACGAAAGTTTGCCAGACGGCATTGAGGAGCTGAAGAAGAGACTTACCACTACACCAATCCTTGTGCTACCCGCAGGAACCGGTGGTTTCTCAATTTACGGTATGCCTCTGGAAAGGACTGGGCTGCGTTCTTCAACAACATGGGAAAGTAATTGCTTACACATGTAGGCAACTACAGACTCATGAGAAGAATTATCCCACCCTAATTTGAATTGCTGTAATTATCTTTACTTTAAAGTTATGGAAGCATGATTTTTATGGAAAGGGAGTGAAAATATGTACGGACTACCAAAGTCTGAAAATGTCTTCACTCAGGAAGGGCTGAATGTTAGACTAAGAAGATGGTTGAAGCAGATGAAGGTTTTCGACATCGACCTGCATCGAGAAGTTTAGACTGGAGGTTATACTACCTGGAGATAGAAGGACGGAGCTGGATGCTAATTCAGTATTGATGAAGTTCGAGGCTGAGGGACAAAATCAAGAGAACGTAGTTTCAAAACGAGGCACTTTGCAGGCTTAGAGATCAAGTGTTGGCAAGAACACTTGAGGGTTTCTAAATTGATCAGCAGTGGAACTCTGAAGAATGGTACGAGACTTTGCGTATCGGCTGACAACGGAGGAACAAGTTGATGAAAGAAATGCACTAGTCACAGTATTCCATATATTCAGGAGATAATAAGATGTATCGGAATATGCCTCCATTGATTGGTGTTATGGAATAAAGGACAATTCCAGGTATAGGATTAGATGTGAATTTGTCAACATGAGGAATTTAGCAAGAGAACATCAAGTTTGTTGGAGCTGCTGGACAATTCGGAGTGGAAGTAGAAGCGTATAACAATGAACTTTGAGTAAGGATTGCCTTATTCCCAAGGAGGGAAGGGCACCAATTGGATTTTAGTAAACCGACTGACTAAGTCAGCACACTTTATTCCTTTCAAAGTTGGTTTATCCACTAAGAAGTTGGCAGCATTGCACGAGAGGCACATCTACCGGATTCATGGAGTACCGCGGACGAGCAAGCAGAGAGGTCAATCCAGACGTTTGAAGATGTATTAAGATTTTGCGTCTCAGAATTTGGTAGGTCTTGGGAAGACCAAATTGCATTTGGTGAAGTTTCTCCTACCAGAGGAACAATCAGTTTTGACGGAGCTGGAAATTGAGGCCAGTAACATCAGGCCATTTGGAGTTTAAGACGCGTAGGAAGTAGCATACTAGTTAGCTGTACCAGCTAATCTTGAGAGTGTGTAACGTCTTCTACGTCACAGCTCAGACGCTACATTTCGGATCCGAGTCACATTTTGGATAATTCAGAGCTGAAGATTGGAATCAACCTTTCAGTGCCAGAGAACCAGTTGCAAGCCTAGTCAGAGATGAGAAAAAACAGAATTTGAGTCATCACTTAAACTCCTACTTCTTATCTTTTCGTTCTAAACTTGACTAATGCTGCTAAGTCAGCCTAGTTTTGCAAGCTATCTCTTTATCAAGCTTGATCATGACGATATTTTATTGGGTGCACCCACTAATATTTGTCTAATCAGGACCGGTGCATGATGGTCTGATCAACCTCGTGTACTTTGGTTCATTTTTGTATTTTTCTGCGTGGATGATATCATAAAACTTGTTCCTAAACCGT
>JANAVB010038419.1:7310738-7570738 GCA_029216955.1 Iris pallida
TAACCTCAATAATATTAATAAAAATTATAATAATAATAAAATTCAATAACTCAATAATGAAGTATACACCATTATGTACAGTCTAAATTTCAAACTGTACAAGGACATACTTCATACAAGTGTCATTGAATATCACTAATAATAATATTTATATATTTAATTACGAATACTTAGAAGATATTCATTAAACTATTAAAATGAAATACAACATCCTCATACCAAATTCCATCAACACGAATGTCATTGGACGTGCCGCATGACTACATGGGCTTGGGCTCAGTTCGGGTCTAGTCTGGACTAGTTCGGTACAATCGGGTTCCCTAAAACTCATTAATACAAATAATAAATGAATAAAACTTCGGTAAGGGTTAGTCACAACTTGGCCTGGTTTTTCCTAGTTAGCTCTTCACTATGGCTCGGCCTTCCCTACCAAGGCTAATACTTGTCAAAGCACGCCATTGCACTATCCGTGCTACGATTTCTAGTCACCATGCATTCCAAACTCTATCATGGCTAAAATAATCTACCGTAGTAATTAACTAAATAATTATTTATAATAATTCTAAAAATTACCGTTTAATTCAAATAAATAATAAATAAAATATATTATCAAAATTCCGGAAAGAGGGACTACAGATTAGGATGTGTCTTAATGCAGCATGGGAAGGTTGTAGCTTATGCGTCACGTTAGCTTCGTGACCATGAGAGGAATTATCCTACCCACTTAGAATTAGCAGCAATAGTGTTTGCATTGAAGCTTTGGAGGCATTACTTATATGGAGATCGGGTGGAGATTTTCACCGACCACAAGAGTCTTAAGTATGTTTACCCCGAAGGATCTCAATATGCGTCAGAGGAGATGGCTAGAGCTACTTGTGGATTATGACATCAACTTGCAGTATCATCCTGGGAAGGCCAACGTTGTTGCAGATGCATTGAGCAGGAGAGCCGGAGTTTATCTTCTAACAGCACAGCCAGAGTTGTTAGGAGATCTTCAGAAGATGGGTATTGAAGTTGTCTTTCCTACCAATGTGGCATTGATGGCCAGTATGTAAGTTCGTCCAGTATAGTTGAGAGAATCAAGTTAGCTCAGTCAGCGGATTCTAAGCTTCAACGGCTTATGGCGAATGTGTAGCAGGGCGAAGACCAGAGTTATGTATTCACGAAGATGGTACACTCCGACATGGGAGGCGTCTTTGTGTACCCTGGAGAAATCAGACAGGAGATCATGGCAGAAGCTCACAGTTCTCAGTATTCGATTGATCCCGTGGTACGAAGATGTATCGTAATATTCGACAGCATTTTTGGTGGAATGGCATGAAGGAGATAGCCCGGTTGTCTCTCGTTGTTTGGTTTGTCAGTAAGTTAAAGCCGAACATCAGAGACCAGCTGTACTTCTTCAACCCTTACCGATCCCGGAATGGAAATGGGAGCACCACTACAACAAAAAAGTGTTTTAACGACACTCGAAAAGTGTCGTTAATTACTTTTCATGGCAGTTTTTAAGTGCGGTCTAGAGGGGGTGTCATAGAAAGTTCTTTTACTTTCCACACACATCAGAAGTGTCATGTATCAAATTTATGATGACACTTTCTAGATGTCGTGTAATGCTTATTTTATGGCATCATACTAGTGTCGTCTTAATGTGATTCAATGACAACTTATAAGTGTCGTCATAATTTTTTTGACTTTTAACAACACAAAAATGTCATCTAACAGTTTCTTAACAACACTTTTTGAACGTCGTTTAATGCGTATTTCACGACAGTCTACTTGTGTGATCTTAATGTTATAGATATATTTCACAACACATTTTATGTGTAGTCTAAACATGTAAATCATAAATATCATTGACATCACGACACCTTATATTTATCATCTAACTCACTTCAACGACATGTATATAAATTGATTTTATTTGTATATTTATTTCATATATTAACCAAAAGCAATTTCACAAATAATAAACTTTAATGTGCCAACAATAATATATATTAAAATATCTCAAATTCATACAAAGTCTCAATAAAAGTAATGTTCTCCCTTCACAAACAAGTCTATTACATAACATAGTCTATTACATAATAGATATGATTCCTTGTAGAGTTAGCATCCGACTCTTTCCAGCATCAAACTTGAACATAATCCGAACGCATCGATCAATCTGTACACAAAAATATGAGAATTTATTTAGGCTTTCATATCAAATAATGCATATGAAAGCAGATATCATTAGCAACATTAGCAAAAAAAATGCAATTCATATACCATCTTGGTGCCTTAATTATCTATAGACAGTATCCACTAAGGCTGTGTTTGATTGGGCTTTTTTCTATGGAAAATATTTCTATCACAAATTTTTTATCAATGTAGTGTTGACAGCTTATATTTTCCATGGAATTATTTTCCAAAAAACTATCATTTTCCATATTTTCATCTAAATGGTGGAAAATAAAACTTGTCCAACCCATAGGAAAATATCATTTTCCATGGAAAATAACTATTTTTCGTGGAAAATAATGGCAATCAAACACCCAAATTAAGTTTTCCATGGAATTTTTTTAAATTCCATGGAATTTTTTTCTAGGAAAATAATTCCATGGAATTAATTTCTTTTCCACACATTTTCCACCTTGCAATCAAACGCACCCTAAGATATTACATCGAGAATTGGCTAAATCCAGGTTTCTCAATTCCAGGTTTCTCAACATTAACAACTCCAGGTTTCTCAATTCCGAAAATTGGCTAAATCCTATCATTTGGTTGATAGTAAACTGAGAGCTGCAATTCCATAGAGAATTAAATTTCCAACATTTCTATATCAAGTGGAGAATTCAATTTCCAAAATTTCTATATACAAGTGGAGAATTACAATTCACCCATATACTTGCTCCATTTTGATATCTAAGAATTAAAAAAAGGAAAAAAAAGAGTCATTCATTCAACCAAAATTGCACTTACGAATATTTTTAGACAGAACATCAAAGTAGTCTTTGAAGATTCAGAGCTACAATCAATAATGGCACAAAATTAACAGGTCATTATTCGTGGAATTAAATGGCAACCATCCCTAACAGGTGCACTCCCTTACAGGTGATACTAACTTATAACACATCCTAACCTATACATGCCATGGCCAATGCTGCCATTCCTTCACTCTAACTAACACTCATTGAAATATTTCAACATACTCTTACTTATCTATTTCCAAATATCTCTACTACACCCTATCCTCTCTTAACTGCACAACACACAGGCCTTATACCAAGCACTTTCACATTGACACTCCTACTTTATAATTCCATCAATACCCAACTGTTTGCTCGAGTCCAAACCTCTTCCATAACCTGAATAATGGATAATCCTCTATACTCGAGACCTCTACATGCTGCTAATGCAACAAGGGCAGGCCAAGCAATGCCAAAAGCCCCTGCTTTCTAATACTGCCCAACTAACACTCTACCTCTAACTCATTTGTCAAATCCAAAATATACATATATAGTATAACATAACCCAAACACTAATATCATATATACATCATATATAAACTCTCAAACCCCACAATACTAAGGCAACCCATATGTAATGCATGACTATATGAACTAACAGGTAATTGGGCTAAGGCAAACCTCAACTTCATATACCCAAAGTAAAGTAAAGTACAACAAAACTGAACCCATCATATCTGGGACAACACTTGTTGCCTACTGAAACATTACAAAGGGGCATGGAGTTGAAGATGCAAGACAAATCTCTATATACAGTGGGATGTTTGACAGGTGATGCAATGGATATGTAGGATGTCAATTAGAGTGCAGACATTTGCAGTAAATGCAAGGCCAGTGGCTAAATGCAGGGCAATTGCTCAAGTGGCATTGCAATAGGCTAATGACAATAGTTAATTGAAGTTTAGTACAGGTCCTAATGCAGTACATTATATTGCAGTAAAAGGAAGAGGGAAAATAGTATGCAAAGGCATGTAAATGGATGTACTAGTGTAAGCCAATGCTAAATAGAGTGTGCATCACTGCTCGACCCAATATGATGGATCCAACATGGGACATGTAGGCAAGTGATGGGCTATGCATCTAGAGAATTTAGAATGTGAATTCATCCATTACAAACCAATTGATGCTTGATAGATAGTGCCTACAGTTCAATACACGTGTTCTGATACCAAGTTGTATCAGTAATGTATGGACGGGTGTAGGATACTTCAATGTGATTTGTATGAATGCAGTGGAATATATCAAATGCAGGAAGTGAATGCATTGGTTATTTCAGGCATACAATGCTTGGATACTAACATGTATCAGCGAATGCAAGGAATGTTTAATGAAGGCAGTTGTCCTAATTTGAAATGCAGCAGCTGTAATGACATGGATATGCAGTGTAATATGATGGCAAGACAATAAAATGTGTATGCTATGCAATTGGGCATGTATTGTTCTGAAAGTGCACTTGTAATTTCATGTATTAAAGTTTTGGTGCATTAAAGTTTAACCTGTAAGCTATAAGCTTTTGGTGCATTATGAAGAAATCTATAAGCTGTAAGCTATAAGATTTTGGTACCAACAATAAGCTTACAGGTTGCTAAATTTCATGTACCAACAATAAGCTTACAAGTTGCTAAATTTCATGTACCAACCTGTAAGCTATAAGCTCTCCTTTCACTATGATAAATCTGCAGGTTTAGAACTTATAAGCTATAAGCTTTAGAAACCTATAAGGAATAAGCTTTTGGTTACACAAATTAGTTTTATCCTACATCTAGGATGACACCTACAATTCTACAGACTGCAGGTTACATGATACACTCTTAAGAAATATGCAGGTAACTGACACTATGAAGAAGGATGATGCAAATTATTAAGAAATATGCAGGTAACAGCCTTCCCAGACTCATTTCACTATGAAGAAGGATGATGCAAATTATTAAGAAATTATTCAGCAAATAATTCAGCAAATTATTAAGAAATTATTAAAAAATTATGCAGGTAACAGCCTTCCCAGACTCATTTCAATATGCAGGTAACAGCCTTCCCAGACTTTATTCAGCAAATTATTAAGAAATTATTAAGAAATGCAGGTAACTGACACTATGAAGAAGGATGATGCAAATTATTAAGAAATATGAAGAAGGATGATGCAAATTTACAGGTTGCTGTCTCTGGAATCATTGATCCCAGTGTATGTAATAGAGGAGTAGTATATAGTGAAAAGGTTAATAACCAATATATATGTAACAGTTGTGCAAATTGCATATCAAAATAAGGAGGATGAAAATTTTGGCGTACCTAAAACAACTTCAGTCGCATTTTCGACATTACCACAGAAAAAAGTTTTACCGGTCAAGAACTTAGCAACCTATTGGTACTCACCTGAAACAATAAGCAAGAAAGATTGACTGATTACCACAGATGTATATATACTCAATATGAAAGCATGTATTATTCAACAGCCTGCTTTATAAATATTCGAATGGACTTAAGTTAAACTGAAAAATTAATAATTTAATTACCTGAATCTCTTCAAAACTAATATATTTGTATGGCCAAGCAATTGTACTTCCTATAGTGTCATCAAGGGTAAAAATTCTCTTGAGGCGGAACAAAGTAACATCTGGAACTAAAACTTTCTTAACCCAAACTTTGTAGCAATCTGGCCCAAGTATAACATGATGTACCATTGAAGTAGAATCCGTGGAAGCAATTTCCGCCTTTGCCACCACCTGCCCTGTGGCAGTCCAATTTAATAGGTTGCACTTAGCGCCCATAAGGTTTATAGTAGCACTAGCATTCACACTCTCTTGACTGGACTATATGAAACAAGAAACTAAAAGTAAATTTAATATTTCAGTGTTAAATACAAATAGCATACCACAAAATATATCTGTCGAGTTGAGGGAGGTGTCAATGCTTCTCCATTACTAGGCTCTCCGGGAAACTATAAACCGATTTCATAATTTGAGTTTTATAAAACTTATGATTGCATAGTTTTTAGAAAAACACTAGAGTTGAAGATAAAATTATCACAACTTACCATGTCAGGCCTAAGCTCTCTTAGAATTTTTTGTAAGATCTTGAGTTTTGCGAGTAACTCATTCACAACAGATTGCATCCATGTTTTATTTTGTAATTGGGCCTCTATCCAAGACCTCTAACAGAACCTGAGCTTTCTGGACCAAAATATTTACTCACTGGATCCTCATTTATGGAGGTCGAGCTATCTGGAAGCTCTTTATATTTTTCTATTTTCGACTAGAAAATAATGGTATTAGCATATTGAAAAAATCATTAAAAAATACAAGATAATAATGAATTTAAAATAAATAAGTTTTAATTACATACAATTGCCTTCTCTGCAGCATCGTTGGTCGGTTTTCCCCTATTTCTCCCTTCCTTTTCTTATGTCCTTCGATCCAAAGGTCTACCCGATATAGATTTGCCCGCATTTTCAATTTTCTAACAAAAATCGAATGACAAAATGATTAAAAGAGATCAAGTTTATTGCATGCAAGATAATTTTAAATATACATAAATTTAAAACAAGTAATTTATACCCAATCATGCTCATATCTTGATAACCTTTACAGCTCAGAGTAGAAGGCATGTTTGTTTTACCCTTGCAGCCTGCTTCGTTTGACTAAATTTCTACACAATAATTTAAGACAAGGCTTACAACACTTATACAATGCACATGATTAAAAATAGTTATCTTTCAAATTTACCTTAAATTGATCTGAGGTGCGAATCTTTACAAATTCATCCCACTCGCGGTATGTAGGTTCATCCGGCTTGAGAAGGGTAATACACCGAAATACATCCACACCAGCATCTACAACTTTTTTTAAACTTCGAGATATAGAGGATTTCCAATTTCGCCATGAATTCCCCATCAAACGCAGGATGAACTTCTTGTAACAATCCTCAATAACATATTTTTGCTACATATACAAGTAAAATCAAAGATAAGTAATTTTACTAAATACTGTACAAGAAGGGACAATAATAAAATGCATAAACAAATATATACCATCATCAGACCCCATAATCTTTTTTGATTCTCTTATCTACGTTGTGCCGCGTATTTATTTATTGGTGTTTCACTTAACAAAATGGCGACTCTACTGGGGACGACCTTCTCCTATGACGAGAAGGCAATTGCTCAATATGATGATGTGTCGGATCGACAAAGAAGACTCTGGTTGTGCACTTCGACCATACTGTTTACGAAGAAATACTCCGAACTGGGGGTAGTATTCGTTGCTCCAATGTTCAGAAATCGCGAAAGGCGCGAAAAGTTTGGATTCCTAAGTCCAAAGCATCCTCGGATCTCCCTCCTGTCTCTGAAGGCAAAGGAATCCTTCCCACTCTGTTGTGGAGGCTCCCGTCTGTGACGAGGCAGTCTCAACTTCAGTGATGTCCTGGGTGTAAAAATAAGTCTTCCGTCTGTGACGTGGCAGACGCTCAAGTTTTACGCTCTGCGCGTAAAAACCAGTCTCCCGTCTGTGACGTGGTAACACCCAAACTTTACGCTCTACGCGTAAAGAAAATCTCCCATCTGTGATATGGCAGATACTCATGTTTTGTGCTCTACGCGTAAAGGTAAATCTCCTGTCGGTGACAGCGTAGATAAAGTTCACAATGTTGTCTTTGCATGTAAAGTGAATTTACCTGCACGCATGCAGCGTAAAAACATGAATTCTATTATTGGTAGAACTGTTTTTCACCAACAACCTTCTTACACTGCTTTACGCAAGGTACCAAAACTTTAAATTACGCGTAATGCTAATGGAGTCCTTTGTGCACAAAAATTGCAAGATTTACGCACGCAACTCCAAGCGCATAAAAATGTACAGTTTTGTTCTGCTAATGCAGCCAGTACTTCTTTATACACAAGGGACTAAACGTTTCTCTGTCCCAAATGTAATAAAGAAGACTAGTCCCTCTACCCCTTCTGATTTACGCGAGTTACTCGTACAAAAGTGTAAAAACAGAAAATCTCCTGTGACACTCCCCAAAGAAGATCACCATTGTGAGTATCACCAGATTGTAATCAAGTGTTGCTGTTCGGCTTCTAAACGATCAATTTTTGATCGGTTAATCTACAATTCGCCTCAGCAATCAGTTGATGATCAAGAACATGAGTTGTCATATGCATCAGTCAATATGGCATCTCATACCAATAGAGGACGACGTCTAAGACGCAACTCGTCCCAGACTCCTGGTCAACAACAGTTCAATCGACTTCTTGATAGTTTCGAAGGGGTATATCAGAATACTCGGTCAAGAAGTCAAAGACAGTTGCAATCTTCAGATTTAGAAGCTGGGGGAACCCAGTCTTTAGAGTCCGAAACTGATAGTGTTGATTCATACTTCTACACCAATCCCTCTGTATCTTAAAGGGAGGTTGAATCATATTATCGGAGATGAATCGAGACATCAACTGCTAATACAGAACAACATCTTTCTGCAGTTGAACAATCACTGAAGGATATGCTTGCTATGATGTAAAGTATGCATCAAATAATAACTCAGCAAACTATTCAACCGGCAGAGATAACACCGGCTCAGGTAGCAGCACAAACTCAAGATAGTCAAGAGGTTGATACACCTTTGAATAATCTTACTCAGAACCTACTCATCAAAATTCTGCAGTTCCAGATCCTACCATTCCAGAAGATTTACCACCTCGGTGGGGGTTATGGTACACCCATCAACTATTCAATCGAATGTGCTTCCTCAAACTAGTGAAGATATTCAAGCATGTGATTTAAAAGCACAGTTTGAAGTTCTGAAGCACAAGGATCAACTCCAGAGGTTAGAGATTAAGCAACCTTATCCTCCTTATTGGAATGATGTACCCTTTCCTCCAAAATTCTAGCCACAGTCGATGATGTTATTTGATGGAAAGGCTTCTCCTAGTCAATATATCAATTATTTTGATATTATGACTGTGCATCTGCAGAAGAATGATGCTCTTCTTACCCGAGTTTTCATCGAGTGTTTAACGGTTCAGCTTATGACTGGTATCGCAGTCTACTCGACAATTGCATATCGTCTTTTGACGAGTTTAAAGCAATGTTTCTCTCCGTTTCTATGAAGGGGGCATGGACATGAATATGTCCTCCTTAATAGAAATCAAACAAAAGGAGAAGAAGATACTCGGACGTTCATCGAACGTTTCCGACAGCAACTTTGAAAATGCCTCCGGGTATGCCAGATTCAGCATTGATTGATACGTGTAAAATGAATCTGCGACCATCTATTGCTGTCTTTACGTGCTCTCAATTCACAATTGGGCCTCGTTCATTATAGCAGCAGTTTCAGCCGAGACCAATGGTAGGTTGGCTCATGAACACGGGATATCTTTGCCTCAGAAGACAAGGAAAGAAAGGTTCTTCAGGCAATAATTCCGGCAATCGCAATGGGAAGGAGAAGGAAACCTAGTGGTTAACCTTTTAAAAACCAAAACAATATTGAATAATCCGAAGTCTTCTAAACCAAAAGAAGAGTACTCTTTGATGACAGTGATATCCCAGGGATAATTCCAATGTCTTGTTAAGAGTGGCAAACTCCAGATTTCGGAGCCAAAAAGGCCTAATGAGGTGAATCTGACTGACAATCCCAAATATTGTATCTATCATAGATACATAAATTATCCTACCAAAGCTTGCTACGTCTTAAAGAAGAAAATCCAGGATTGATAATGCCAATACCATCGCTTTAACCAATGATGAGCATGCGGTCACAACTAATATGATTTCTCTTCAATTTGGAGATTTTTCTCCACAGCAAGTTCCAGATGGGATTGTCCCAATCCCTAACGACAATAAAAATTGTAAATCTTCCGCCTGCTAGAGAGCAAAATGAAGGATTATTGCCTCTCACATAAAAAATGGTAAAATTATGTGAGTACATCCTGACTTAGTACCTGAAATAGAGAATGAAGGTAAAACTTTAAAATCCAAGAAAGGTAGGAAAATCAAAACCTGCAATATGATTTCTTATGTTGTAACTCCAGATCATGATGATTTGGATCATCTTTGGGATGACATTCCTTTGGAGGATAGATTGAGGGGTCTGAATATACCCTCCAAGTTTAGCTCCTTCTACCAAACTCAAACTTACTCATCAGCAATGGTTAGAAATGAGTAGTGTCCCCTTATACAGGGCACAACAAGTATTGGTTGCTTATGAGAAAGCTTCTACAGGAATTTTTCCTTCTGCCCCGAGTATTCCTCCTTATCATGTGGCTACAGAGGTTTCTATTCCTCCTTCTCCTGTGGCTACAGAGGTTTTATGCCTCCTTCTCCTGTGGTTGCAAAGGTTTCTGTTTCTTCTTCCTCTGTTAAACCATCTATTGAAAGTCCGCTACCCATTCACATGTACAGTCAATCATTCCATCTCATAAAAAGATGGCTATGACTTTCAGAAGGCGAAATGTTTGAACTATGATAAAGGAATGCGACTTCCTTTACAAATTCCAAGTCAAAAATCTACTGTTGGATTAGGTTTTGAGATCCCTCATAAAAATCCTCGCAAAAAGAAGACTAAGGAAAGAAGAACAAAACCTGTAATATGGTACTTCATTCTCTGAGTCTGAAGAAGAAACATTTGCTGGTACGAGATCTGGAAAAGAGTACCACAAAGATTATAAGAAAACTTCGAAAGAAGCGGAGGACGTTGCTGAAACACTACCAGCTCAACCATCTCATGTTCTTGTTGACGCAAGACCTTCTAAACCATCTGTGGTTGAGAAAGGGAAACAGAAAGCAGTATGCTTTGACGTCCCATTGAAATCTGCTTCAAATCAAGGGACGGTGATGAAATCCTACAAGTTCGATATTCTAGCCCAACTAGCTAATACTCCGGCTAGACTTTCGATCTTTGAACTGCTTCGCCTATCTAAAAAAAGCGTAAAACTTTGAGTGAAGCTTTGCTACAAGGTGATTCATTCTTAGCTCAACTCAAGAGTCCTGACAATATACCAGTGTCATATCCACAATGTCATAGTGTGATGGAAGCAATTCCTAACATTACTTTCACACAAGAAGATATGCTGTTGAAGCATAATAAACATGACAGGCCTGTGTTATACAGGGTATATTGAATCTACTAAAATTAACAGAATATATTAATCATGGGTCTTCTATTAGCATTATTCTTCAGAGTATGCTATGCCCCTTGAGGATTCCTACTAGCGATTTGACTCATACTAGTACCACAATAGTTTGTTTCAACTCTGAAAAGAGTAAACCATTGGGAAAGATTCGTCTGAAGATTCAAATTGGTGATCTTCGAACTATTGCACTTTTTATGTTATTAACTCAGATGTATCTTATAATACTTCTTGGAAGACCGTGGATACATGAGTATAACATTGTGCCTTCAACTCTCCACCAATGCTTCAAGTACATAGATTCTCAAGGGGTTGTGAAGACTAAATTTACAGATATCAATCCTTTTAAGGGTGTTAAAGCCTATTTCTCTGATTCAATACTCTAAACAGGAGCATATGAAGGAGATATCGGATATGGCCGAAGATCGATCACCTGTCGAAGATCAATCTATCAATGAAGATCCTCCAGAAGAGCAACCTTTGAAGATTAAAGTCAAAGGTCGAATCCAACCCCAACCTGTCAATAACCAACCTTTGTTGATCAAGGTTAAAGGAAGAACTCGAGCTTCGTCTGAGAAATTAGTGAATATTCCAGCCAAGAGCCAAGTTCAACCTCTCATGATCAAGGTCAAAGGACAAACTTCTCATACGAATGAGCCAGAGCCACTGATCATCAACCTTGGCAAGTCTACACAGAAGACGGATGACGGTCCGTTAATGATCAATCCAAAGCGTAGTAGTCAATTTGTAAATGACGTAAATATTGATCATTTTGTACTTTCTAATATCAATGAAGATTTTCTTTTGGAGTACATGGCTGTCAAATTTATTGAAAGAATGACTTTATCTTCTGATGATCAAAGTCATCAATATAAAAATGACATAAATACAGAGGAAACCTTATACATTAATCATAAGGAAAATTCTTTTCCTTCTTGTCGATGTTGGACCTTATGCTCAAAGGTTCCTAACATCTTCTCCCTATCTTCTTCCTGTAGCCTCATCATCACAAGATTGTGTGACTTATAGACGTCACGAAGAATCTTTTTTTTGATTCGTCTAACAAAAAAAAGTGCCAAATTATGTTTGGTCTGGCTTGAAATATCCCTGTCACTCAGACAGATGATCTTAGATAGAAAGATAAAGGAAAATCCAAATTGACAAATAAAGTCAACAATCTCTTAAGATTATCCAGAATATGGGAAATGATTTGAAGACTAGCAAGGTCTCAATCAAGGCAAAAGTAGACGGTTACCATTGTGTGGTGATCCATTTTACAGAAAACTCATCATGGGTTGGGATACGATCCGTCCCACATGTTTAACGAGGATATACAAGAAGAATTCTCTTCAAGTTCTTCACAATCCTCATATTCTGAAGAAATTTTCATTGAATCGGATACATCCCACATGTACAAAGAAAATATGGAAGAATATTCTTCCAGTTTTTTACAATCCTCATATTCTGGAGGAGACTATTATGATGAATCTGAGTGCGTCTTTTCAGTCAACATGGTTCAAACCGATGGTGAATCTGAACCATTTGAAAATGACCCTTGGGCACAACAGATGGACACTCAATGGGAGCTTCATTTTGAACAACGACAGCCACCTACAGAAGATGAAATTGTCCAGATTGACGTTGGAGATGGAACTACATCTAAGCCAATATTCATCAGTAAAAATTTCTGAAGCTGAAAAGGAAGAGTTGATAAAACTGATTAAAGAATATATTGATATCTTTGCATGGAGTTATGAGGATATGTTATCTAGATCCTAAAGTAGCTACTCATAAACTCAATATTCTTCCTAATGCCAAGCCTGTAAAACAACAACATCGGCATTTTCGACCAGATATGATGGATGCAATTGAAGCAGAAGTCAAAAAGCTGATCACATGTGGCTTTGTTCGTGAAGAACAATATCCAGACTGGGTTGCCAACATTGTACCTGTCATGAAGAAGAATAGAAAAGTTGAGTTTGCATAGATTTTCGAGATCTTAATGCAGCTTGTCCAAAAGACAAATTTCTATTTCCGATTAACGATGTAATGATAGCAATACATGTGGTTTTGAACGCATGTCTTTCATGGACGAATTTTCAGGATACAATCAAATTAAGATGCATCCAGTAGATATGTAACGCCCCAGTCCCAAAATACGTAGACCAAGTACGTAGACATGCCAACTGTATACATACGAAATACATGGACCTCGTATGTATACATAAGCTGTAAATGTAGTAATCCAAGACAACTAAATCTCATCCACAGATAAATAATGATATAAAGCAACTTTGAGTTTGTCATGTACACGATAGTTGGGCGGAGACAAGGTCCACTACCAACCAAGTTAAATATGGAAAAGTATACAAGAAAATAATTTAGCAAGCGAGAGCAAGTGACGAGTCCAAGAGCAATCATCACGGAGGAAGGATGGCCTTAGCTAGAGCACCTGCATAAAACATGAACACACACCTGGGGAAAAATCAGGTCCTCAGAGGGACGTAACAAGACACATAATATCATGCCGATAAACTGAATAAATAAGCTCAACAGAAAAGTATGCATGAGTAAAGGTTCCTACCCATTCTAGGTGATATGCACTTTGAGGACAACGTTCTACGCAGGGGCTAGGCTCAGCAGAAAAGTAAAGAGTGGCAGTAAGTAGCGCTCATCCGAGTCACTATCGGCCTTGGACAGAAGGTAGTGCTCCGAAGAGTCACCCTCGGCCCAAAATGTGTATAAAAAAATGTAGCCCCTACACTAATAACTGTCCCCTCCTCCCAATGATACTACACATGCGTCCTCTCCACGACACTGTTTAATCTTAATAACCGCCAAGTCTTCTACACAATCTATTGACAGTTATACCCTAACGCACGGCCTGTACGCACCGATGTACGGTCGGTACGCAAGTCCGAAGCTATATGCGACTCACCACTCACACACAATCCGGCACATCGTGACAGTTTATGAGATGCACATACGGTGGTCCCTTAACTCTAAGCCAATTGTATATATAGTAATTTGCATTTACATATAATTTAAAAAGAAACAACTAAAACATGCATGATATTGAGCAGGAAATTTAAACAGTAAAGACAATTTGTCTTGCCTTGTGGGTCGCCTGGGGTGGTGATCTGACAGGTCCCAATAATCCAATGGCCCCGTTTGGTGTGAAGGAGTTCGAATTCGCAAGATGTTGAAAATGAACAATCAGTCAAGATTAGATAATATTTTGAAATTATATTTTTTAGTTAAAATAGTTTTTTAGGAAATCGTTTTATCAATTGGAAACTATATTTTATTAGTCCAAAATATTTTTAGGCAAAAAAATCTAAGTTGTAAAAATAGGATATTTAGATAGAAAGCTACATTTTTATTATTTGAAAACATATTAGAAATCTAGAAAACTTTTAGGGCAACTCTAAGTTATGTCAAAATAACACTTTAAGTCAAAATATATATATTTATTGATAAAAATTTCCTTTAGGTAATACATACTTGAAAGTTTCAAAAAAAAATTTAATTAGAAAATACTATTATATTATTTTAGATCAAAAACTTTATTAAAATACCACAACAATAAAATACATACATGCTTTGAAATCCAGTTTGAAAATTACATATAGGGTCAAAGTACAAAACTATATTTTGTTACAAAAATGTTGGAAAATATATATAAATATTTTTATTTACAAATTAAATTTTAAAAGAAATATATATACATATAATAATAGGGCTAATAATATAACTACAATGGTAAAATTTATCCTATAAAAATGCATATAATAAAACATGTACCATATATTAATGGCAACAAATTTAGTAATTAATAATAACAAATATATTAATATTATGCAAATTGTATATAGTAACACTGAAATACTATTAATATATTTATGTATCTTATACTAATATTTATGTAAACATACTTACATAATGTATGAGTAATATAATATAATAATAATAATGATTGATATCACAGCAGGCCTACGCCCTACTGCTGTGTTGTTCCAACCAAGGCAAAAAGGGGTTTAGAAATAAGAAGAGTTAGATGAGAGAAAAAGGTCTGAAAAAAAACAAAAGGAAAGGAATTTTGAAAGCAAACAGAGAGAGAGAGAGGAAGCTAAGGAGACGGTTCTCACGAGGGGGTTTCGGCGCTGGCGGCGCCTGCTCCGGTGCGGCAGGGTCGGGCGCGCGGAGGCGGAGTCGGAGGCGTTTAGGAGGAGATGCGGGCACGAGCTCCGACGGAGGTGGCTCGGGGGATGCAGCCACCGGAGCACCGGTGGGTTGGCAGACGGCGCGGCCCGTACTCGCCACGCCGGCGCGGAGAGCGGTTCCCGATCATGGGGTCGCCGTGGTCGGGAGACGCTGGATCTGGACCGCAGTGGTCGACATGGAGAGGGAGAAGCTCGGCGGACGGAGATGGGAGCGGCAGCGCGTTGGAGGGAGCGCTAGTGAAGACAAGCAGCGCGGTCGATCGACGGATGACGCGGCTTTCGGCGCGATCGTCGAACGGCGCTGGAAGTGGTGGCACTCGACACAGCGGTGGCGCAAGCCAGGATCGGCAGCGAGCGGAGCTTAGGCACAGGGATCATCGGAGGCGGCGCTCGACTGGAGGTTCGGGTTCTTCTCCCCTTTATTACTGTGGTTTTGGATTTTGGAAAAAATGGCGATGATGATGACGGTGGTGGTGTTGGCTGTGATGGCCCGATGTGGTCGGGTTCGGGAAGATGACTGTGGTGGTGGTGGTGTGCGTGGCGAGGTGGTGACAGGATTTGGCTTAGGGCTAAGGTTTCGGGGTGTGTCGGGGTGTCCGACACAAGCTGAGTTGGTATTCTACGAGACACGAGGATGGAAATGGGTTGTGTCCGGAGTTGTCGGGCAATGAACAATGTACTTGTACCAGTAAGAAATATAATGGAGGGGCACGGACATGATGCACAGCACTTTGGTAGAAATTTTTTGGAGGAATTTGTTAATGATAGAAATACATGAGGAGTACCTGCCTATTTATAGGACGTGGGAATTCCCATTTGGATAAAATTAGAGTAGTTTAAACCATAATAGATAATTTAAATTAAATCAAATCTAATTTCAAATTAAAATCCAAATTTAAAACTAGATAGTCTACACCCAATTTAAGAATAAATCCTATCTTTAAACTATTTAAATTAAAACCATTAAACCAAATCAAGATTTAAAAATGCCCACAATAGTTTTCAAATATATTTCCAAAAATACCTCTAATAAAATTTTGAAAATTACTGTATTTATTTAAATCATTCCATCAACTCAAAATTTAAATTGTCACAAATTTTAAAATATGTTTTCAAAAATACTATATTAATAATTTCAAAAATTATTTTATTATTTTAAAAAATAAACTAATAATTGATTATGAGATATGTATGCATAATTATTTATACAAAATTATGTTTTTCTAGTATACAATAAAATATTTATTATTAGTAAATGTTAGAAAAAGCTTAAAATAACAAACTTAAAATTTGTTAAATGGCAAAAATAATATTATATATATATATATATCACTTTGAAAATAGAAAAAATTTTAAAAATTGTACGCTAGCACATATTTGCACTCGTCGAGCAATTACGAAAAAAAAAATTTCGTATGTGACGTACAATACAACTACGCGACGTATAATAATAAAATTTCAAATCGGTACCAAAATTTAAATAAAAAAATAGAAATTTAGGGGTTTTACAAGATAAAAAGCATACCGCTTTCGTACACCCCTTGTAGTTTATTGCTATACGGTTATGCATTTGGTCTGAAAATGTCGGTGCTACATATCAACGGGCTATGAGCAACATCTTTCAAGAACATCTACGAAAAACAGTTGAATGTTATGTAGATTGTTGTCAAAAGTCGATCAAAAGATGATCACATTCAAGACTTGAAGACAGTATTTGAGTTGATGCGTCAACATCAACTGAAGATGAATCCCACTAAGTCTTTCTTAGGGGTCTCCAGTGGCAAGTTTTTGGGATTTGTCATCACTTCTCAAGGTATCCACGTTGATCCTGATAAAATCAAAGCAATTCTTGAAATGCGTCCTACGCAATCTAAAAGAACTCCACGGCTTCTAAGGTCGCATTGCTTATATCAGAAGATTTATATCCAATCTTTCTGGGAGATGCCAACCTTTCTTTCGGCTATTAAAGAAAGGTGTATCATTTTTTGGGATGAAGTATGTCAAAAACCTTTAATGACATCAAGCAATACCTTACAAATCTACATGTTTTGGTACCTCCAGTGGTAGGAAGACCATTTTTGCTCTATGTTCAAGCCTTGGATCATTCACTTGGTGCTCTTCTTGCACATAAAAGTGATAAAGGTCATGAACAAGCAATTTATTATCTTAGCCGAATGATGGTTGGAGCTGAACACAGGTATACTCCTATGGAGAAAGAATGTCTGACTTTGGTTTTTGCTGTTCAAAAGACACGATATTATGTGTCAGGACAGACTATTCATGTCATTTCCAGAATAAATTCTATTCGGATATTGATGAGAAAGTCGAGCATTCTTAACTCCAGGTTAGCAACCTGGGAGATGTTGCTTACTCCTTATGATATGGTCTGTAATTCAAAAATCAGTAAAGGGTCAAGCATTAGCTGATTTCTTAGCCGCTCACCCTATACCTGAAACATCGAAGCTATATGAGGATATTCCAGATGAGGTCGTGGATTGCAACATGACTTTAGAATGACATTTGGCAACTATATTTTGATGGAGCATCACGGGTTGGACCTAAAGGCAATATTGTCTCTGGAGTAGGCATCGTCTTAGTCTCTCTGATAAAATGGTCATATATCGTGCTTATTCTCTTAATAAACCATGCTCCAACAATGTGGCAGAATATAATGCTCTGCTAATTGGTCTTCAAATAGCAAAATAATTGGACATTGAGTTCCTGGAAGCTTATGGAGACTCTCAGCTGATTGTTAATCAGGTCAGAGGGACATATGAAGTCAGAAATCCTGACCTCATTCCTTATCATCAAGTGGTAATCGAATTGGTCCTTTCATTCAAAGGGTTCTTTATCGAATTCGTACCACGTTCTCAAAATTTGGAAGCTGATGCTCTTGCTAGTTTAGCTGCAAACTTAGCTGTTCCAATTAGAAGACAAAATACCATCATTTGTTGGATCAAGACTTATTCTGTGTAAAGAATAACTTGCATATTGAACAAAGTTATACTACAGAATCAAGTCTCAACAAAGGGATTGGAGAAGTCCATTCATTGATTATGCGGTCCATAGGATTTTACCTGAAGATCCAAAAGAAGCTGCATCAATCAAGAGACGATCATTTCGATTCTACTATGATTCTTCCTTACATATGTTATATCGTCGTTCTTATGACGGACTTTTACTACGTTGTCTCTCTGAGAGTGAAGCCAAGCAAATACTTCGTGAAGCTCATAATGGTGTCTGTGGTGTCCATCAACCGGGTCTGAAATTGTAGGACCGTATTCGAAGAATGGGGTATTATTGGCCTTCCATGATGGCAGATGCTATGGATTATGCTAGACGGTGTAAAGCGTGTCAGATTCATGCTGATTTTATTCATCAACCATCTGAATTCTTACATCCTACAGCAGCTTTTTGGTCTTTTGAAGCTTGGGGCATGAATATTATTGGTCCGATTAACCCTCCTTCTGTCAAGGGACATCGGTTTATACTGGCTATAATCGATTACTTTTCTAAATGGACGGATGCGATTTCCCTTATTAAAGTAAAAACATTTAATGTGGTTAGTTTCATCAAACACCATGTCATTTATCGTTTTAAAATTCCCCGACGGATAATTCATGACAATGGACCACAATTTGCCAGTCAGGCATTTTATTGATTCTGTGATAAGAATCAGATCCAAATTTGGCTTCTATGGCTTATAATCCAGCTGCTAATGGTTTGGCCGAAGATTTCAACAAGACAATCATTAAACTTCTCAAAAGTTCGTCTCTTCTAATAAACGTGATTGGAATGAAAAACTTAGAGAATATTTATGGGCGTACCGAACGACAGTCCGAACTTCTACTGGTTTTATACCATTCTCACTAGTTTATGGATGTGAGGTTGTTCTTCCACTGGAAGTCCATATTCCATCTCTTAGAATAGTCATTGCAAATGAGCTAACTACAGAGAATAATGATCGCTTACGACTCCAAGAACTCGAAGGATTAGACGAGAAGCGTCTTCAAGCGCAACAGCATATTGAGCTATATCAAGCCCGCATATCTCGAACTTTTAATCGTAAAGTTAAAAGAGGGTATTTAAAGTCGGTGAACTAGTTTTGGCTGATCGAAGACCGATGGTGATGACTCATAAAAGCAAAGGAAAATTCTAAGCAAAATGGGAAGGTCCTTATGTCGTCGAGACGGTATTCTCTAGTGGTGCCTTTATGTTATCTAAACCTAATGGAGATTTGCTCATGATGCCAATTAATGGCAAATTCTTGAAGAAATATTATATCTGGATTTTTTCTTTATTCTCCAGCTACCAATGTTTGGTTAAGCTGATTATTTGTCTTCCTAAAAGAGAATTTTTTTTATCTTCTGTCTTACCAGCTGATTAAAAAAAAGAGATTTATTATTTATCATGTTATTATGACCTCTGAATAAATATTAAGTCTACTTTTTTTTCCTATCGATCATGTCCATATGGCCTCTGAATAGATATTAATCTATTTTTCTTTGAGTTGTTACGATCTGTCACGTTCATATTACCTCTGATAGTATTGTATACTCTAAATAGAAAACGAGATTCATTACCTATCATGTCCACATTACCTCTGGATAGATATAATTTATTGAGTTTAGAAGACTTGTCATGTCCATATTACCTCTGATAAGTGTTTTCTATCTCATACCTATTGTTTAAATTCAAAATAAATGATAGGGACACAAAACAATTATTTCATTCATTTCTTGTAAACATTACAGAATGAAAAAGATAGAAGATTACAAAAGCTCTTTATTTACCTAAGGCAGAGCAGATACATCTTCTAACAGTTTCTGTAGCTCTGCTAGACGCTTTTCGCGAGATTTCATCACAGTTGTAGTAGCTAAAGTACGTCGAGCTTCTGGAGTACAAATATGGGAGAAGTCGACAAAAGTAGCTATCATCTTGTCCTTGGCTTCATCAAAGGTTTTGATAGTAGCTTCAGCACCGAAGACTTGTTCCTCCAATATCGAACTCTGCGTTAGATGCTGGTCTCGAGTTGTGATTAAATGCTCCCTTTCCGCCTTCAAGCGAGCCAATTCAGCCTCGACTTCACGAATTCTATCATTCTGTTGATGAATTCTTATATTTGAAGTTTCATAGGCTTCTCTCTGGATCTATAACTGGGGCTTAGCTTCAGCCAAAAAAGCTTTTTTTTTGGCGACCTTGAGGCTGTACTCTTGGAGAGCTTCATTGAAAGTTGTCTCCCGAGCGAAGTATTCAGCGGATAAAGCATCAAACTCGCTTTGGATGAGACTTTCAGTAGTTTTGCTTGACAGTCTTAGATATTCTCTAATAGGCTGTTCAAGTTCCTCTACGACCTTCTCCAATGCCGCTGCTCTCGCTGCATCATTAAACATGGCGACATTTTTGATCGTAAGAGTAATAGCCGCCTTCAAGCTTTCATAATTAAGGCCCTTCTTCAGGACTATGTTGATTAGATCCGCCAGTCTTGTAAAAAGTTTCAGTATGAATCTCAACTAAGAGATTCATTTCTGCGTTTGAGCTTAGCGTTGCAGCAATATCTACCAGATCCCTTTTCTGAAGACCGGGAGCAGATGTTGTTGCCTTGGTAACAGACTGAGATGTAGCTATTGTTGTCGCTGCTACTATGGCCAACTGATTTCCAGGAGCTTCAGGGACAATGTCTTCAGTATTTGTTACTCCAGCCGTTTCTGGAGTCGAAACTACTTGAGTTTCGGTGGCGGTGATTGGTGCGGGTGGAATGGTAGTTATGGTAGCTGGCTCCGGTTCAGATATTATCTTCTCAAGAACTTGTACCAGATCAGTAGCAGTAACTGAGGATGTTATTACGACTTCTCCAGCTTCAGTTGATGGGTCGACTATATCCTCATCACCTTCATAAGCTACTGGTTCTTCAGGCTCTGGGAGTACTTCAGTTTCTTCATTGAAGTCTATTTCTTCCTCAGCAGCCGCTTCATCTTCTACAGTGGGTTCTTCTGCAGTTTGTTCTTTATCTCCGCCCTCAACAAGAGGAGACAATTCTAGCTGAGCCTGCACTTCAGGCTCTTGTTGTATCTCTGTATCTTCTTCTTCTGAAGAAGAACCCTCTTCCTCAGACTCCGTGTTTTCCTCATAAATAGTTTCTTGAGGAGGAGGAGCCACAGGTTTCGATGCAATAATGACACCTACAAATTAAGCAAAATAAATTAATATACAAAATCATAATACATAATCTTATATAGATTTTGTGTGATATATATTTACCTGGAGCAGGTACAGGACGTGCCAAGTACGAGTCATAGTCCCCATCCCAGTCATCATCATCGAAAGTAATAGTTGGTTTATCAGATGGGATGACCTCTCGATCAACAGTATATAGAATGTTAGCGTCTTCAGTAGCTTGTGTCTTTTGTGGCAAAGACAGGTGAAGTGATGAGCTGAGGCATCCTGGAGATAGAACACCTATACCTTTCGTTGATGTTGCTGGTTGAGATGCAGAGGAACCTTCTCCAGGCTGAGTCGAAGAAGATGCAATATGTTGCGGCTCCTCGACTGTATTGTCGCTCTCTGGAGTAACGGCTCTCTGTCTAGAGGGCCCTTTGACGGTAACCATTTTATTCTTCTCAGGGAGAGTCTTCTCTGGAAGAGTAACAACTGCACCTTATTTCTATTTCCGGGTTTTTCTAATAATAATAGGTCCCACAGCTTTTTCCCTAACTCCTGTAGGGATTACTTCCAGATACTCATCTGGAACAACAGTGTCATCGGGTATGTCTGGAAATACCCTAACTGGCTCTTCAATATTCCCTTCCCTGGGCCATCTAAGACACCCCTTCAGGTTGTAGCCATGGGCGAAGGAACGGATGGATGCATAAATGCGAGCATACGTATGAAGTATACGTAGCTCGGTTGTGCTGGTAGCAATCGATACTCTGAATTTTGCACCGGTACGAGCCGTGCTAAAATATCTCCAGGCTCTCGTACCATCAATTGCTTTCCATAATGGTAGAAGCTGGTGGAGGGATTACCAATATGAAGTTGGTCATATCCAAACTGACGAGTGAACCGACTTGGTAGATACGGTTCGAACGCACAGTTGTCTTCATTCCTGTACATCAAATGGGAGGGTCTGATGCACATTAGCCATTTAAAAACTTGTGCAGGCAATGAAGTCCCCCTTCACTTCTATCTTCAAACTATACACCGAGGCAGTCGGCTGGAACTTGTGGTCTTGTACAGAAGAAGTTCCAATCGTGTGAATAATTCAGTACTGCTCGGGTGTCTGCCACAGTAGTTGAAGTCCTTGTGGCTTTGTTGAATTTTTGGAGGAAAACCTCTGCATTATCTCCAGGGCCCGGCGGTAATAAACTGCAGTTGTGATGCAATAGCCAGCCCATCAAATAAGTGTAGGGAATTTCTTCCCTAGGAAAATCCTTCCAGTGAGGAGCATTGTTGATTAGTTCCTCACCAAAGGTTCTCAAACCTGTATTTATTCGGCACACCATCGTCGATAGTAGATTGATTCTGACCTTGAATACCAAACGTACTATCGGCCACAGTACATTTCGGTAAATTCTATCTATTGTACTGATCCCGGGCACAACCCATCTCCGCAGCCACAGAGATAGAAAGCCTGCCAGCAAGGCTTCCCTCGAGATCTTCTGGCTACCATGCCTCAGGTGGCTCAAGGTTTCAATCCCCGCAAGGATGTTTCCTGTCTTTTTGGACAGATACTGATCCGGAGACACATATGAGATCATTAAACCATTTATCAGATCTGAAGGGATTATTGAACAAGGGTTGATGGTTGGAGCCTTGTTTTCTTGAAATCATCCCTTCTCGTTCTTGGCTATCCTATTCTCATGGTAGAATAGATAAGTTGTCCATTTAGTAGTATATGCCAAGTGAGACCCACTGTCATACATACTGGGGCAAATTAAGTAATGGCACATAAGCTCTTGGTAGACCTCAACCAATCGAGGATTTTTCTCTCTGATTTCTGCAAGTTCCTGATTGGAGGGAACATATTCTTCATAGGGCGCTTCACCCATCGGCAGCTTCGAGATGAATTGCATCTCGTGCAGCGCGAGACCCATCTCACCTAGTGGAGTTGCAAAAGTTCCTGTTGAACTCATATACAACTCCATCAGAGCCAAGAATAGGTTACTGTTCATCGGTATACCCTGGCTCGTAGAGGCTACCGTTTCATACAGACCGATGGCTTCCAAGTATGTCTTGAAGTTCTTCATGATCCAAGCACTAAGCTGGATCCAGTTCTGGTTATAAGGCGACAGCCACCCTGGTAGCCTAGGGTTGGCTTGAGGATATAATACTGCAGCCCTTATGAACTTATTAATGAACATTTGGGTCTGCACCGGCTGGATCAGAGCTGAATCTTTACTTGGAGTGAATCCAGGTAACAGACCGGAGAAAGGGACGACACCACCGCTAGGAGCACTAATGTGGTAGCCCATGTCATTGGCTCTATCCCTCTTGAAGATGGTTCTGTCGGGTCTACCATGACTACTGGGAGTCAGGTTCCATAGCATCTGTCGGGGATGGGTGGCATGGACAAATGCAGACAGAGGATAATCTCTAACCATGTCAGGGAGATACATGGCTCTCTCTCCAAACTTGAACACCCAAGCCTCTTTCTTGGGGTGTGTTTGTGACTGGAAATCGATCGCATCCCCGAATAAGAAAGCTGGCTTTGCAAATTGTTGGTCATCCAGTGATGTCAACAGTTCTCCATTTATCATGGACAACAGCATTCTGTCCCTTTGAGCAGATATCAGCTGTTGTCTCTCTTCAGGGTATTCAGGATTCGACTGGGGGAACTCTACTTGAGACAAGTTCTCTAAGTAATTTGAGCCCACCATACCAGTTGGATGAGCCAAATATTTCTGCAAGTGGGTGAATTTGCTAATCCACTGCCAAAAGAGAAAGAAAAATCAAGTTAGTGAAAATCTAATTTGAAATTTTTATGCAGATGACTTGGTCTGAGTTTTACGCATAAAGATTAAAGACTCTGACTATGCAAGCTTTACGCTTATTAAAGTTGATAAATTTTTTAAAAAGTGTAAAAGTTCTTTGTTTTTAAGCAGTCTTTTACTTGTGAATTTTACGCTGGCACATATTGATGTGAACGTATTATAAAATTTTACGCTGGCATATATTGATGAGAGCATATTGTGAATTTTACGCTGGCACATATTGATGTGAGCATATTGTAAATTTTACGCTGGCACATATTGATGTGAGCGTATTGTGAATTTTACGCTGGCATGTATTGATGTGAGCGTATTGTGAATTTTATGCTGGCACATACTGATGTGAGCGTAATACGAATTTTACGCTGGTACATATTGATGTGAGCGTATTTCAATTTTTACGCTGGCACGTATAGACGTGGGCGTATGTTTCTATTTTTACGCTGACACGATAAATGTGGACATATTTTCTTATTTTAAGTTTTACGCTGACACGTATAACGTGGACGTGGAGTTTTAAGCTCGATTCTTCGATTCTTCTTCTTCTCCGGCGAACTCACGACCAAAATTAGGTAGTGCTCTACCTTTCATGGCCGGAGCCACAACGGGGTTGGACTGTCGGGGAGCCGCCAATGATGGGGTGTTGGTTTCTGTGCGCTCGGATGTCGACGAAGCGACGGGCTTCTTGCCCTTGATGCCGGCGGCGGACTTGCTCTTGGGGGCCATCGAGTCGAAGTGAGAGTATGAAGGGGAAGAGAATAAAGAAAGATTGAAATTTCGAGAGAGAGTAAAGTTCTCTCTCTACTAAAAAAAACTCTATTTATAGAGAATTTTGAATCGGTTCAAATTCCCAAAGTTTACGCTGACGGTTGGATATCTCGACTTTTACGCGGAATATTGACCGTTGAGTATCCCGAATTTTACGCTGATTGTTGAATATCCCAAATTTTATACTTCTGTTCAAAGTATTTCAAATTTTAAAAATATTTGAAAACTTCTTGTAGGAGCATAAAAAGTGCGTCATGGACTAAGTCAAAGAAGTTGAAAACTTTACACAAGTCAAAAAAAATTAGACTCAGACTTTACGCAGAAATCAAACAGAATGAAACTATATGCGAGCTACTTTCTACGCGAGCTACTTTAAGCGAGAGCCATCCTCAAAGCTTTTACGCGAGGGATAGGCTATCAAATCATCGCATTTAATGTGCGTGATACTGTTCTGACGTAATAATTTTCTGACAGCGGACAGCACAGAAGTCGAGAAGATTTGATTTACACCAAACCCAACACTGTCGTTTAGTGTGCAGATGGGCGACTTTACGCTCAAGGGATTGATTCTTTACGCACGAAAGCTATTCGAGCTTTTTACGCTCAAGGCTGATGTGCGCGTAAAGTTTATTTGAGCTAATTTTACGCTCAAGACTATTTTCAGCCACTTTACGCGAAAAGTTTATTTTGGGCTATTTTATGCCCAGTCTGCTACTTTACGCAGGAAGTATATTTTGGGTCATTTTTACGCCCGATCTTTTCTGGCTACATGAGAACGTGGTCTGCTTACGTGGCTTTCATGCCACACTTATTGAGGAACGTGTGTACGTGCTCTCCTCATTTTGTTGAAGTAGTGGGACATGTGTCACCATGCGTAGAGATCAAACTCTACGTGGGACACGTGTCATCACGCGTAAAGGTTGATTCTCATCGTGGGTGACAGTTACCAAATTTTGTTGCTTTTTACGCACAAAGGGTCTAGTCTATAAATAGACTTATTTTCAACACAGGGGATATAAAAAAGAGATAGGAGAGGAGATTCTGAGAAAACTCATACTTTCAGAGTGATATTCCCAGAAGCTTTCTTCAACTTCTTCTCAAGAACAGGGTGAAGCAAAGCAGGAAAGCATTCGACTGTGCCATCAGTGCCGTTGCTCGATACCTTTCTGGTGATTTAGTTCTTCCGATTGTTCGTCTTCTTCAAGCAGTTTTTTTCATCATCATCGTATGGTCCAAGGAACAAAGTGATTGCTCTCAGATCAGACTTCCATAGCAATACTTCCTAGAAACTATTTGTACTTTTGTACTTTTTCTAGTTTTCTTTCAAAAGCGAATTTTAGGCATTTTGTTAAGTGAAACAATTGGAACATTCTCTCGAACAATACACCCAACAGCAGTACTGAATCTAACTGATTGTTTTTCCACAGGTTGTCCATATCCATTCCACTCAATCATTGTACGATTCTTTTCACCCACTGCAACAACTGGGACCTTTGTTTTTCCTCTGATTTTTTTACCACCAACATTAATATTTTCTTCTGACGCAGAATCCGTGTCCTTATCACAACTATCAGGAGGTAACCTAGATACAGGTGGGCTATCATAAATGACATGTGCTGATTTTCTTGTCATATCTCTATAGTTAAGAAAGATGAATTAAATCAGTATCAATAGAAAGTATATTTTAATTCATGTGAAGTAGAAATATTTGAAACTAATCTCTGAAATGATTTTCATGTTACAGTGCCTCAATGGACATGCATGGTAATGACTGCCTAACATGTGAATTCATTCAATACAATACTAAATAACATGTAAAAAACAATAGGAAAATTAATAAGATAAAGATGAAATAGAAGGAAAATAGCATGGTACAACTATAGGGGAAAAAGCAATCATCTAACTAACATATAACAATACAAGTATAAAAAATCTAATGTGAAAAACGTCCAGTAAAAAAAGAGAATCGACAGTCTCACTGAAGGAGTCCATCACTGAAGCAGACTATAAGAAAAAGTGCATGTCACAAGTATAAGGGAAAAAGTCTTAAACAAAAAAGGTAAGTTTGTATTATCTTGGATAATGAATGGGTACTGAAACTGGAACTGATATGGTGGCAAATTTTGGATTCACATCATAAACACTCCACTCTAGAACAAACATTTATATTTTGATCCTTTTGAATATTAACACAATTGTATGCAATTTTGTGAATCTATTTTGTTTTTTTTTACTCCTGAACCCCACATCGACAGTAGAGAGATACATTACCTGGAAATGTATACAAATTTTGGATTCACATCATAAACTGTAATTGTATGCAAATTTTGGATTCACTCCTGAACACCAATTGTATGCAAATTTTGGATTAACATCATAAACTGGAATTGTATGATGTTGTTACTAGCCTCTACAGTTTACAAACCTCTGTAAAATATCATAGTTATATGATGTTGTTACTAGCCATAGTAAATCAGATGCAAACATCAAAGTTAATTTGGCTAATACAGGTTAGTAAATCAGATGCCAAACTGTAGAGTTTATAAACCTGATGCCAAACCTGATTTACTAACCTGATTTACAAACATCATGGTAACCTGATTAGTAAATCAGGCTTGTAAACTGTTGATGCATCAACAGGTTAGTAAATCAGATGCCAAATGATTTACTAGCCTCTACAGTTTACAACTCAGATGTAAATATCATAGTTATAAGGATGGATCATTGTTGCATCTGATTTACTAACCTCTAAACTGTGATTGGGCCAAATGATTGTTCTGGAGTTATAATGTCCCATCTAAGGTTGTTAATTCCATAGTAAATCAGATGCAAACATCATAGTAAATCAGATGCAAATCATAGTAAATCAGATGCAAACATCTAATGTCCCATCTCTTGCTTCTTGGCTTTTATATCATAGTAAATTAGATGCAAACATCTAATGTCCCATCTAAGGTTGTTAATACCATAGTATATGCTGTGAAAACTGAGACATGAATTCATATGACAACCTCACATGGCATGAGCACACATAGGGAATGGAAAGAAGGAATATACATACATGAGTGTTGCTTATTCGAGAGATGATTGAAAGGCATTACGGCAGTCTCACTAAAGAAGACCATCATTAAAGCATACCATAAGTAAGAAAAATAGCATGTTACAAGTATAGGGGAAAAAGTCTGGAAAAAAAAAAAGCTAAGTTTGTGTCTTACCTTGGATATCTCTGTGTTGTGTGCCAATAACATGGCCTAAAATAAACAAAATGGTAAATATCAACTATAAAACTTTTGCAACTTCATTTGAAGTTTCAAACAGGACATATAGCAATGCATATGGATGAAGACATGATTGTATACCAAGAAGCACAGAGTATTGAGTTTTCTAACATAATGGATACTTCCAAAGGCAAATGTTTTGCAAAAAGAAACAACTCACTACAACTAATAGAAAGGAAGGTTGCTTTGAGCCACATTTGTCCGAAATAGAAAAAAACAAATTACTCATAAAGATTCTCTCTAATTCAGTCCAACTACCATAGTGACACAAGAAGACCTTCACAATTCATCCTCTTGTATAGCTCATCACTATCCCTATGGTCTATCTCAATTGCAGAAACATCTTGTGGGGGCATATGAGGTATAAACACTCTCATCAAAGGTAGCCAAGTCATGAAAGCCTCTTGGTGGTGCCTTTAACACTACATGCCAATTTGATCTTTCACTTTCTCTGGAGTAAAATACTTGCTTTGCTTGTGATGCAAGAATGAATGGATCTCTTTCATATTTACTTAGTCCTTCATCAAGATTAACTAAGGTGAATCCATCCTCCTTCTTTATACTGCTAACTATGTTGGCCCAATCACATTAAAAAACAGGAATTCGGAATGTGTTAAAGTCCAATAGCAAAATATCCCTTATAACTCCATAGTAAGAAATATTTGCAACAACTTGTGTTGTGTCCCTGGCACTGGATCTACATATAGTCTCAGCTTCTATATAAACACCATAATCTTGAGTGGATCTCTCAATTTATGTTGTATGAAAGCGTTTTCCATTGATCACATAACCCGAGTACGAGATTGCAACACTTCTGGGCCCTTGCACAAGCCATCTTAGCGTATCCGATATTGTGGTCGATGCACTTTCAAGATTAATCTGTAAAAGCATAACTTGTATTAAAAAGTTACCTATCATCACGAAAATGAATGTGTGTGTATCTGACCTTTTCTGACATCCATGAAATGAATGTTTCTAAATGCCTCTTCTGCAACAAATTATTATCCCGTAACAAACGCCTATCAGCATGCTTTAACTCCTCCATGTGTACTCTAATAAAGACATAAAAAAATTATATAGTTACTGAGCCCGCATGCGTTATATATATATATATATATATATATATATATATATATAATATATATATATATATATATATATATATATATATATATATATATATATATATATATATATATATATATGGTGCAACTTATGATATTGGAATGTGTTAGTATTCTCACGGAATATATGGTTCAACTTCTGCACTATTTAGAAGAACATAAATATGAGCAGCCTTCAACATTGCACTTGACAAGGTAATTACTTTTCCTTTTGAAATTGGGCGCCCCTCTATAATTGCATCATCCTCAAAATCTTTATTGCGGTTTAATTTTGTGCCTAAAGATGCTGATTGTGGCATGTATTCACTACAAAATCTCTCACACTCATCCACTAGATAGCATTCGGCTATGCATCCTTCAGGTCGAGCACGATTTCTAACAAATCCCTTAAGATACTTCATAAATCTGTTGGAGGTTAAAACAAGAAGAAAAAAAAAGCAAATGGTGAATGACCTAATTTATGAATTTGTTGAATAAACTATAAATACTAAAATTATAGTGAGGTTATATTACATACCTCTCGAAAGGTTACATCCATCGATAATGCACCGGTCCGCATAATCTAGCCTCTCGTCCTAGATGTAATGTCAGGTGAACCATGATATCAAAAAAAGCTGGAGAAAAGTACCTTTCTAACATGCACATAGTCTCCACAATTTTATCCTCCAATACTTCCAATTTATTTTTGTTAATGACTCTTTGACAGAGTTCATTAAAAAAATGAACACAAACTAAAGATTGCCTTCCTTGGTCCCTCTGGAAGAAGTCCTTTTAAAGCAACCGACAACAATTGTTGCATTAAAATATGATAATTACGGGACTTGAGACCAATAATCTTGCATTCTTCCAACTTAACACAATTGCTAATATTTGAATTATAACCATCAGGTAACTTCAAATCAAATAATCTCTTTTAAAAGATTTGTTTTTCAGCTTTTGATAGTGTGTAAGGTGCTGGAGGAAGGAAAAATATTTTTTCTCTTGGTTCTGCATATAAGTCAGACCGAATGTTCATGTCTGCTAAATCTCCACGAGACTTTAATCCATCCTTCGTATGTCCTTTAATATTCAGTAGTGTTCCTATGATACTTTGGCAAACATTCTTCTCTGTATGCATCACATCCAAGTTGTGACGCAGCGATATAGCCTATGATACAATAAAAAAAGTACTATGTTCGTAAAAAAATAATTCTCTTACAATAAAACAAACTAAAAAAAATGAGTATTGTAGTGAAAAATAATTTACCTCCCAATATGGTAATTGAAAAAATATTGACTTCTTTTTCCACATTTTAGGAGGATCGTTCTTCTTCTTTTTCTTTTTCTTGCTCTTACCCCATACATTTTCAACTTCATTTACGACACGTAAAATTTCATTGTTAGTCAATGGTCTTGGTGGGAGTCTTTTTTCCGTAGTACCGTCAAACCAGCTAGCCTTATCACGCCACAAGTGTCTAGGTGGAAGAAATCGCCTGTGAGACATGTACACAGTCTTATGTGACTTCTCTAAATATCGAGAACATGTATTAGGACCACATATATGACATACAAATTTTCCCTTTGTTGTACAACCAGGCCAATTACCATAAGCTGGAAAATTGTTGATTGTCCATATCAAAATAGCTTTCAAATTAAATACAGACTTAGTGAATGCGTCATACGCCTTCACACCATTGCTCCAAAGCTTCTTCAAGTCATCAATAAGTGGTTCAAGATATACATCTATGTCATTTCCAGGTTCATCTTTGCCAGGTATAAGTAAAGTCAACATCAAATTTTCTTGCGACATGCATACATTGGGGGGCATGTTGTATAACACAACAAGACTGGCCACATACTGTATTGGGTACTGAGATTTTCGTAAGGATTAAAGCCATCTGATGATAGCCCAAGCCTGAGATTTCTTGCATTTGAAGCAAAATCGGGCCATTTTTATCAATAAAATCCCACACGACAGAGTCTACTGGATGGCGCATCGTTCCATCTTGACTGTGGTGAGTAGAATGCCAAGTCAATTGTTCTGCGTTATCTTTTGACATAAACATCCTTTTGAATCTTGGTATTATTGGAAAGTATCGCAAAACCTTTGCAGGCACTCCCTTCCTAATCTTGCTTGTGCATGAATTTACTTTCCGTCGCGAAGAATCGCATGTGGGACATATCTCCAGGTGCTCTTTCTTTTTTCTAAATAAGCAACAATTATTGACACAAGCATGTATCTTCTCATATCCTAAATCAAACTCTTTTAAAAACTTCTTTACCATATATAATGAATCTGGAATATTATTTTCCTCCGGTAACATATCCTGTAAAATTTCAAGAAGTTCATTAAATGCTTTATCTGACAGCCCATTTGTAGCCTTATGCTTGTAAAGAGTAGTGATTGCTGACATCTTCGTGTACTTAGTACTATTTGGATACAATGGAGCTTCAGCCTCTTCTAAATTTTTTCTAAAAACCTCATATGCATTCAAGTTTAAACCCTCAGTAGCCTCTAAATTTTCAGCAAAAGGAATGTATGCATCATGGTACATCCTATGAGCATCTGGCAACCCAAAAGCCTCATTTTGTTTAAAACCACTTGAATGTTCCCCGGGAAGAACCCAAAGCTGATATGAAGGATAAAAACCAATTCGGACCAAGTGATCATATACTACATCATTTTTTTTGTGACTTTTCAACTTTACAATCTTTACAAGGACATACGATCCTTTCGGGATTCCTAGCATACTCCTTAGCATTTGCTATAAATCTCTTCACTCCTTCTAAGTACTCATCACTAAACCTACAAATAGGAAAAAAAATTACGATTTATGTAATCATCTATATATTTGATAGCTTAAAAGAAAAAAAAAATATCAAGAAAATTTAGAAGGACCTTGGATAATTAATCCAAGTTTTATCCATCCTTAACAACCAAATTTAGTGACTTTGTTGGATGCTCGCAACAACAATAATCCTAAAAAATGACCTATCATAGACACCAAAAATGAAAGTTAGTGTATTGTATAGATAAGCAACAATTACATACAGTTAAAAATATAAAGTAAAGTAAAAGGAGAATAAACAACTAAGAAGGAAAAAAAGCCCGGACCACTTCCGAAGCTCTATTGAGTCAGAGAACTAGATGATACTTTGCAAAAGTAAAGTAAAGCAAACATACAAAAATCTGGACCACTCTGGGCGTGTGGAGTGCGCCTTGGGTTCGATGTCGCTCGCCTCTCTTAACACTTTAGGTTCCAATATGATCCAGTTGCTTTCTTATGATTTTATGTAGGTTCAGTGTAAGTGATTCTAGAAGACTTGACGAAGACAACTAAAGCCAACTTTAAGACCCTAGGCTGTTGTAATGCAATAATCCTAGCATCTTTAATGAGGGATCAAGAGTAGGTTCAATCTCACATTTTCAGTAAAAGGAGAATATAATTTGAGGATTTAACCACAAAGTTCAACAATGGCATGCATATTCATTTTTTAAAACTAATGTAGACCAACAATCATCACTGATACAAAAGCATGACTAAGGTTGAAGACATAACAAACTTTCTGATTTCATGGCTAAGATCAGAAATGATTTCTTTGAAGAAATTACTAAACCTAGTACAACAAACTATTATTTCTTATGATGACAAAGTCGGTATCCTTCATAGTTTTTAGCTCTATTTGTTGAGCAATATCCTCTGCATACTCTTTTTTCTTTGTCATACTAGTGCCTTGTGTTTAATCAATCATAAAAATAGTAGAATCTTTTACCTCTTGTTCTAGATCCTCCCCTTTTTGCCTTCTAGTTACACACCCTCTGCAAAAAAGTTTCAGAAATATAAAATTTAGAATCATTAAAAAAATTGACTCAACTGGATTATAAAAGTTGTAAGCCAACGGATTATAAAAAATATGAACAGGAAAACATAAAAATATGAAAGATCAACTGGATCATAAAAGACTCAACTGGACCATAAAAAATACGAACGACAAAACCTAAGTAAGTTGTAAGCCAACGGATTATAAATATGAATATGAACGGAAAAACATAAAAATTTTAATCATTATCAAATTTCATAAAAAGCACCAAAACATGAATATTAAACCCTAGATGTTGATTTCTTCATCTAAATCCTAATCAAGAAAGAAAAATCCTATATAACGATCAAAACTATTATGATGCTTACAAAATCCCTAATATTTAACCCTAGATAATAAATCAAGAAAGAAATACTCAAAAAAAATGAGGGGTGGAGATGAAGGATTGATAGCTGACCTAGATGACGGCGATGTAAAAAGAAAACCGAAGTCGTAACCCGACGGTGGCGTACGACAACCCCAAAATCTTCTATCGTCGGAAACCGAAGTCGACGAAGAGAAGCCAAAATCCTCTATTGGGTGAAACCCAAGTCGACGAAGAGCAACCGAAAAAAAAGAAAGGAAGAAGCAGCCACTTTTGGGAGAGAGCAGCCGAAAAAGAGAGAGGGAGACCTAAATTTTTTTTAAGAAAGTGATTTTCTTTGTGCACAAAGAGCAGCCAAAGCTATTCTGATCGGGCAGTGAGCGCGAACTTTTGGGAGAGGCGATAAAATAAAAAAAAATTGTGGGAACTAATTTTTTTACAACACTATAAAAGTGTTGTATTTTGAATTGTGTACAACACTTTTAAATGTGCCGTATTTAGTATATAATTATTTACGACATTTTTAAGAGTCCTAAAATGTGTTGTCGAATTTATATTTACGACATTTTAAAAAATAGGTCGTAGATTACGATAAATAGTTAATTATAATGACATGTTTTAGTAGAGTGTCACCATTATAGAAAATAAACGACACTTATTTAGAAAGTGTCGTAAAATAAATATCGTTGTTAACCTATTTTGTTGTAGTGACATTATCATGGATTTTGTAACTGGGTTACGTAGATCCCCAGCTAGGAGAGATGCTATCTGGATTATAGTTGACAGACTCACCAAGGTAGCTCATTTTATCCCTTTTAAAATCGGTCAGTCGACGGATCAGCTTGCAGAGATGTACCTCAGACAGATATTCAGATTGCATGGAGTACCAGTCAGTATTGTGTCCGACAGAGATTCGAGATTCACATTGCACCTTTGGCAAAATCTTCAAAAAAGTTTGGGGACTCGTCTTAAGTTCAGTTCAGCCTACCATCCTGTAAAACTCGTAACTTTTATAATTTTATTATAAAATTATGTGTGATTGCTATTATTATTAATATCAGTTAAATCAAAAATTATTTAAAAAAAAAACTAAACTTGGACTTTTATTTGTCAGGCCCAGACCCGAACCCATTTTAAACCTAAAAACATTTTTTTAATTAATTTAGAGTTACAAAATTATTAGTTGCAATTTTCTAAATGATATTACAATCTGTTAATCCAAAATTTTCTCTAATCATGATTTAAAGCCCAACTATCTTTTTCTTAAAAAAAAAAACAATTGGTTAATATATTACTTAAAGCCCACTAGTAATACCCATAAAACCTTTAAGCATTGTAAACCCATTAACCTTTCTTTATAACTCTTTGTGTGAGAGAGAGTGAGACATTAAGTCTCATTTCAACTCTCTGTTGGTAATTCTCTGGAAACCGAACTCTCTTCGGTTGGCCGACCCTCCCTCGGTGTAACCGCTGGTAACCGGCGACCGACCACCTTCCGGCCGGTCATGGCTCTCCAACTCCGGTAACCCTTCTTCCCCTTCCTATATATATAAACTCCACTTCCAAATCCTTCACCACCATTCCATTCTCCATCTTCCCCAAACTTCTACTCCAAATACCTAACCCCAACTCCGAGCTCGAGGCCGAGCCCACCGTCGGCCGACCCCTAGGTCGATCCCCCACCGGGCCACCCGACCGGCGCACCCTAGGCCGGCCATCCGCCGCCGCTCCCCGGCGCCCGACCCCCGATTCTGAGGCCGTCGCCCGCCGTCCGGCGACCGTACCTCTCGGTGTGCCCCAGGCCGACCGCCCTGTGCGTGCCCTCCGGCACCGACGCCCCTTCGTCGCTGTCCGATCCACCTCGGCTCCGCCTCCAGCGGCTCTGTCCCGAGCTCCGCTGCCTTCCGCGAGTTTTCCGTGCTTCCCACGGGTTCTGTTTCCGTTGTCTGCACTCTCGGTCGTGGTTCCCGTGGACCGTTGCTTTCCAATTTCGTTCCCAAATTTTGTCCCGCGTCTCCCCGACCAACGGACATGGGTAATTTCTGTTAATCACAGTAGTTCGTCTCTCCCCGTCTTAGTCGATGATGATTCTTGGTCTCCGATCCCACAACGGGATTCGGCTGTATTCTCAGCATTTTCGGGACTCATTCCAGAATGAGTTTTGGTTGGTTCATTTGGTGGTTTCTCGGAATTCCGAGTTAGTTTTGTAGTTCTGTTAGTTTTTGATTAATATCGGAATTTCCGAAATTGGTAGTTCTGAGAGCTTTGGTTTTGTTCTGTTGGTCGTTTCTGGAAATTCTCGGGTTTCCGAGTAATTTCGATTTCCGAGTGTTTTTCAGAAATGTGCTGTGGTTATATTTTCGGGTTCTAAATATTATTGGTGGAAATGGATTCATGGGGTATTTCCCTGGTTCGGGATTATATTTGTGTGTTTGTTGGCACATTTTTCCAGTATTGGGTTGTCCCAAAATAGAGGAAGTGCTGCCCAAATTTTTACAAAACTTTATTTATTTTGATTTCAAATCGGTTTTCGGAAAATGAATTTTAAAACTGATTTTTGGGCGACGACCGTACCGGTCTGTGGGCTCTGGCGAAATGCAAACGCACCGGTCCGACCGGGCGTTGTGGTATTAGCTGGATTTTGATGATGGACCGAGTCTGAGACTCTTAGCATTTATTTTAAATTATTTTATTTAATATTTAGGCTATTTAATATAGTTATTTATTTATTGCACTTTATTTAGTAATTAAATCACTTTTCTCTTATTTGATGTAAAAGATAATTGTACAGGGCATAAGCCCACCCTAGGACCATTAGCTGTGCCAATGTATTGTGTAGCATAGTTTTATTTTATTTTTATTTTTCTGGTGGATGTGGAATTTGGGTGGTTTTTGATTAGTCGCATAATTGTAAATTAGAGCGCGAATTACTAATTAATTACGAATTTAGTTAAAATGAATAGAATAATATCAAATAACTAGTTCACGATTTATCACTAAAAGAAACTGTATTTTTATAAATATATTACAAAAACTCAAAGTTTTCCCAAGTTAAATTGATTCTCGTGTTATTTTCAAATAATCCAATTAACCGGTTTAATCAAACGCACGTAGTTGCGACGTAAACGTTAGCTGTAGATTAATACAACTTAAAACCTGATTAGGACATTACTACTAGAGATTGTAACTAGCACATCTAGATATGGGTTGAATATTGTTTCTAAGTCTGGAATCTCAAATGTAGGATTTCGAGGAAGTGTTTGACCTAGTTCCCCGGTACAGACTCTCGATCCAGTCACAATAACAAAGGCAAGTGCAGTTATGTCTATTTGGTAATTTATCTAGTAATTGTTCTATTGCAATTTTAAACCACATTGCTACACGGAACTCTCTCCTAGAGTATTGATTGTGGAACTCTTTACTAGAGTTCGAATATTGACTCATTGATTGAATCTGATTGACTCGGGATATTGGGGGAGTAGTGTAGCGTCTATGACCAATACCCCTATATTGCATCATTGATTGTGCGAGCTGATTCCTCCTATACACGAGGATAGGCCGGACCGTATCATTAGGATATAATTGAATCATCCCAAGCCGGTCATAGTTCGTTACCTACTCAAATCACATTGTTTTCAATTGTAGAATTGTTGAAAAATATTGTTAAAGTATTTCAAATTGTTTAACAATGCAAATTTCAAATTATTATTTGAATTATTGGATATTCGTAATTGTACTTTGCTCCCTCCTGACTGGAGACCCAACATTTTAGGTATCGCTGATGATGCTTTGTTCCACGGTATTTTTCCTGAGATTCCAACTAGAGGACGATGATCTCGAGACTGATGAGCTAGATGCCAAGATTTTTCTTCTTCTTTTATAATTCATGATGTTTGTGGAAAACAATATATTACAGATGTATCTTTCATTTTATTGTAAAAAGTTTTTTTTTAAACTATTCGAATTATTAAAGTTGTGACAATTAGACTGTGTTGTTTATTTACCTACATGAGTGATACAGCTTACTGCCGCCGTCTCAACAACGGTGCAGGCTGGGCATGATCCGATTCGACCCAATTATTTGGGATCGGGTCGTGACATGTTCTTAGTGGTGGCCCATGCAGGTCAGAACAACAACTTAGGAAAACATATTTAGAAACAATTAGAACACTAGAACATTGATTTGTCACAACATAGGTCCAATTTATATATAAATAAATATTTTTGCTTGATTATAGACCGGTAGGCTACCTTGCTTGTGTGCGTCCTAAACCTTTCAGAAAATGACCGTTGACCAAATCCTGCTGGCGATGAGGTGTCATCTCCGGATCATACCCCATCTCCTCAACCAAGCCCAGGGTCTTTTCCTTCGCGGCTGTTTGACCGTCCTCATAGTGCATCAAGTGAAGTTTTTCCTACACTGGCAATTCCTACCTCATCTCAAACTAAATTGCATTTCCTTGGTGGAGTATTCATTTTTGTTGCTCCACTAGTATCAGCAATCATCTTCCAAATGGTTGTCCTATTTCAAGAAATCCTGGAGTTCCAGAAAGCTCAAGATGAAGCCCAGCAGGAACAGATGAATATCACGAGAGAAGACATGAAGAACGTCATGATGTAGCCTTAGTTATCCCCAACCAAGTTAGAGCAGAACTTTTGTCCTAGGAAGGATACCCTTGAATCTAGAAGATATTTGGGTCCCACCAAGTACTCTACTCTCCGGCAGCCTTATCGTAAGAAGCTATGAGCTTGTAACTATTGTAAGAGGCCTGGTCATCAGACCGTTCGTTGCCGCAAGAGATTAGGACAATGTTTGGCATGTGAATCTGCTGAACATCGGGTAAAGGACTGCCCCTTATCTTTCCATCAAACCAGAGCTCATATCTCAGCAACACCTGTTAGGCCACAACCTAGGGACTCTCTTCCTATCCAGCAGACCTTGCCTCCTACAATAAGGCATGATTCAGACTCGAAGATCATAGAAAATGAAGGACCAGATCAATGAAGGCTCTAGGATTTATTCAGAGTGGAACTTCACCTTAGGGAGTACCTATCTTGTTTGTGCTCCGGAAGGATGGAACAACGGATGTGCATCGATTACCAGACACTAAAGAACAAGTACTTTCTGTCTGGATCGAGGATCTGTTTGATCTGGTTGTGTGGAGTTAGGGTGTTTCGAAGTTTGACTTAAGATTTGACTTCCATCAAATCAAAGTCAGGAAAGAGGACATTTTCAAGACGGCGTTCAAACACCAAGTATGGATAGTTTTCTTTGGTCAGGACGTTAGACTGACAAATGCTTCTGCTGTGTTCATGAATCTCATGAACAGAGATTTTCATGAGTATTTGAATCAGTTTATCTTCTCCATAGATAACCTTCTGATATATTTGAAGACTGAAGAAGAGCATGAAGAACACCTGAGGAAGTTTTGGAAACTTTGAGGAAAAAGAAGTTTTATGGTAAGTTATCTGAACGTGGATCTTTGACAAGGTGGACTTTTGGCCATGTTGTCAAGAGAAGAAATTTCGATGGAAGATAGCTGTTGTTGAAGAGTGTTATACCCCAAGTTCAATTCGGAAGGTTCTTGAACTTGGCCGGCTACTATCAGAAGTTCGTGAAGGATTTCGCCAAGATTGCTAAGCCGATGACGAAGCTCACTTGGAAGAATGAAGAGTTCATCTGAACGAAAGTTTGCCAGACGGCATTGAGGAGCTGAAGAAGAGACTTACCACTACACCAATCCTTGTGCTACCCGCAGGAACCGGTGGTTTCTCAATTTACGGTATGCCTCTGGAAAGGACTGGGCTGCGTTCTTCAACAACATGGGAAAGTAATTGCTTACACATGTAGGCAACTACAGACTCATGAGAAGAATTATCCCACACCTAATTTGAATTGCTGTAATTATCTTTACTTTAAAGTTATGGAAGCATGATTTTTATGGAAAGGGAGTGAAAATATGTACGGACTACCAAAGTCTGAAATATGTCTTCACTCAGGAAGGGCTGAATGTTAGACTAAGAAGATGGTTGAAGCAGATGAAGGTTTTCGACATCGACCTGCATCGAGAAGTTTAGACTGGAGGTTATACTACCTGGAGATAGAAGGACGGAGCTGGATGCTAATTCAGTATTGATGAAGTTCGAGGCTGAGGGACAAAAATCAAGAGAACGTAGTTTCAAAACGAGGCACTTTGCAGGCTTAGAGATCAAGTGTTGGCAAGAACACTTGAGGGTTTCTAAATTGATCAGCAGTGGAACTCTGAAGAATGGTACGAGACTTTGCGTATCGGCTGACAAACGGAGGAACAAGTTGATGAAAGAAATGCACTAGTCACAGTATTCCATATATTCAGGAGATAATAAGATGTATCGGAATATGCCTCCATTGATTGGTGTTATGGAATAAAGGACAATTCCAGGTATAGGATTAGATGTGAATTTGTCAACATGAGGAATTTAGCAAGAGAACATCAAGTTTGTTGGAGCTGCTGGACAATTCGGAGTGGAAGTAGAAGCGTATAACAATGAACTTTGAGTAAGGATTGCCTTATTCCCAAGGAGGGAAGGGCACCAATTGGATTTTAGTAAACCGACTGACTAAGTCAGCACACTTTATTCCTTTCAAAGTTGGTTTATCCACTAAGAAGTTGGCAGCATTGCACGAGAGGCACATCTACCGGATTCATGGAGTACCGCGGGACGAGCAAGCAGAGAGGTCAATCCAGACGTTTGAAGATGTATTAAGATTTTGCGTCTCAGAATTTGGTAGGTCTTGGGAAGACCAAATTGCATTTGGTGAAGTTTCTCCTACCAGAGGAACAATCAGTTTTGACGGAGCTGGAAATTGAGGCCAGTAACATCAGGCCATTTGGAGTTTAAGACGCGTAGGAAGTAGCATACTAGTTAGCTGTACCAGCTAATCTTGAGAGTGTGTAACGTCTTCTACGTCACAGCTCAGACGCTACATTTCGGATCCGAGTCACATTTTGGATAATTCAGAGCTGAAGATTGGAATCAACCTTTCAGTGCCAGAGAAACCAGTTGCAAGCCTAGTCAGAGATGAGAAAAAAATCAGAATTTGAGTCATCACTTAAACTCCTACTTCTTATCTTTTCGTTCTAAACTTGACTAATGCTGCTAAGTCAGCCTAGTTTTGCAAGCTATCTCTTTATCAAGCTTGATCATGACGATATTTTATTGGGTGCACCCACTAATATATTGTCTAATCAGGACCGGTGCATGATGGTCTGATCAACCTCGTGTACTTTGGTTCATTTTTGTATTTTTCTGCGTGGATGATATCATAAAACTTGTTCCTAAACCGTCTCATCCACGACTGCCTTGGAAATCCTTATAGTTGGACCTGTGTTACGGGCGCAGTACCCGTACATGTTTGTCTTTCCTACCTTACTTTAAATTTTGAGGATGAAATTTTCTAAGGAGGGAAGGTTGTAAAACCCGTAACTTTTATATTTTTATTATAAAATTATGTGTGATTGCTATTATTATTAATATCAGTTAAATCAAAAATTATTTTAAAAAAAAAAAACTAAACTTGGACTTTTATTTGTCAGGCCCAGACCCGAACCCATTTTAAACCTAAAAACATTTTTTTAATTAATTTAGAGTTACAAAATTATTAGTTGCAATTTTCTAAATGATATTACAATCTGTTAATCCAAAAATTTCTCTAATCATGATTTAAAGCCCAACTATCTTTTTCTTAAAAAAAAAAACAATTGGTTAATATATTACTTAAAGCCCACTAGTAATACCCATAAAACCTTTAAGCATTGTAAACCCATTAACCTTTCTTTATAACTCTTTGTGTGAGAGAGAGTGAGACATTAAGTCTCATTTCAACTCTCTGTTGGTAATTCTCTGGAAACCGAAGTCTCTTCGGTTGGCCGACCCTCCCTCGGTGTAACCGCTGGTAACCGGCGACCGACCACCTTCCGGTCGGTCATGGCTCTCCAACTCCGGTAACCCTTCTTCCCCTTCCTATATATATAAACTCCACTTCCAAATCCTTCACCACCATTCCATTCTCCATCTTCCCCAAACTTCTACTCCAAATCCCTAACCCCAACTCCAAGCTCGAGGCCGAGCCCACTGTCGGCCGACCCCTAGGCCGATCCCCCACCGGGCCACCCGACCGGCGCACCCTAGGCCGGCCATCCGCCGCCGCTCCCCGGCGCCCGACCCCCGATTCTGAGGCCGTTGCCCGCCGTCCGGCGACCGTACCTCTCGGTGTGCCCCAGGCCGACCGCCCTGTGCGCGCCCTCCGGCACCGACGCCCCTTCGTCGCTGTCCGATCCACCTCGGCTCCGCCTCCAGCGGCTCTGTCCCGAGCTCCGCTGCCTTCCGCGAGTTTTCCGTGCTTCCCACGGGTTCTGTTTCCGTTGTCTGCACTCTCGGTCGTGGTTCCCGTGGACCGTTGCTTTCCAATTTCGTCCCCGAATTTTGTCCCGCGGTTCCCCGACCAACGGACATGGGTAATTTCTGTTAATCACAGTAGTTCGTCTCTCCCCGTCTTAGTCGATGATGATTCTTGGTCTCCGATCCCACAACGGGATTCGGCTGTATTCTCAGTATTTCCGGGACTCATTCCAGAATGAGTTTTGGTTGGTTCATTTGGTGGTTTCTCGGAATTCCGAGTTAGTTTTGTAGTTCTGTTAGTTTTTGATTAATATCGGAATTTTCGAAATTGGTAGTTCTGAGAGCTTTGGTTTTGTTCTGTTGGTCGTTTCTGGAAATTCTCGGGTTTCCGAGTAATTTCGATTTTCGAGTGTTTTTCAGAAATGTGATGTGGTTATATTTTCGGGTTCTAAATATTATTGGTGGAAATGGATTCATGGGGTATTTCCCTGGTTCGGGATTATATTTGTGTGTTTGTTGGCACATTTTTCCAGTATTGGGTTGTCCCAAAATAGAGGAAGTGCTGCCCAAATTTTTACAAAACTTTATTTATTTTGATTTCAAATCGGTTTTCGGAAAATGAATTTTAAAACTGATTTTTGGGCGACGACCGTACCGTCTGTGGGCCCTGGCGAAATGCAAACGCACCGGTCCGACCGGGCGTTGTGGTATTAGCTGGATTTTGATGATGGACCGAGTCTGAGACTCTTAGCATTTATTTTAAATTATTTTATTTAATATTTAGGCTATTTAATATAGTTATTTATTTATTGCACTTTATTTAGTAATTAAATCACTTTTCTCTTATTTGATGTAAAAGATAATTGTACAGGGCATAAGCCCACCCTAGGACCATTAGCTGTGCCAATGTATTGTGTAGCATAGTTTTATTTTATTTTTATTTTTCTGGTGGATGTGGAATTTGGGTGGTTTTTGATTAGTCGTATAATCGTAAATTAGAGCGCGAATTACTAATTAATTACGAATTTAGTTAAAATGAATAGAATAATATCAAATAACTAGTTCACGATTTATCACTAAAAGAAACTGTATTTTTATAAATATATTACAAAAACTCAAAGTTTTCCCAAGTTAAATTGATTCTCGTGTTATTTTCAAATAATCTAATTAACCGGTTTAATCAAACGCACGTAGTTGCGACGTAAACGTTAGCTGTAGATTAATACAACTTAAAACCTGATTAGGATATTACTACTAGAGATTGTAACTAGCACATCTAGATATGGGTTGAATATTGTTTCTAAGTCTGGAATCTCAAATGTAGGATTTCGAGGAAGTGTTTGACCTAGTTCCCCGGTACAGACTCTCGATCCAGTCACAATAACAAAGGCAAGTGCAGTTATGTCTATTTGGTAATTTATCTAGTAATTGTTCTATTGCAATTTTAAACCACATTGCTACACGAAACTCTCTCCTAGAGTATTGATTGTGGAACTCTTTACTAGAGTTCGAATATTGACTCATTGATTGAATCTGATTGACTCGGGATATTGGGGGAGTAGTGTAGCGTCTATGACCAATACCCCTATATTGCATCATTGATTGTGCGAGCTGATTCCTCCTATACACGAGGATAGGCCGGACCATATCATTAGGATATAATTGAATCATTCCAAGCCGGTCATAGTTCGTTACCTACTCAAATCACATTGTTTTCAATTGTAGAATTGTTGAAAAATATTGTTAAAGTATTTCAAATTGTTTAACATTGCAAATTTCAAATTATTATTTGAATTATTGGATATTCGTAATTGTACTTTGCTCCCTCCTGACTGGAGACCCAACATTTTAGGTATCGCTGATGATGCTTTGTTCCACGGTATTTTTCCTGAGATTCCAACTAGAGGACGATGATCTCGAGACTGATGAGCTAGATGCCAAGATTTTTCTTCTTCTTTTATAATTCATGATGTTTGTGGAAAACAATGTATTACAGATGTATCTTTCATTTTATTGTAAAAAGTTTTTTTTTAACTATTCGAATTATTAAAGTTGTGACAATTAGACTGTGTTGTTTATTTACCTGCATGAGTGATACAGCTTACTGCCGCCGTCTCAACAACGGTGCAGGCTGGGCATGATCCGATTCGACCCAATTATTTGGGATCGGGTCGTGACACATCCGCAGACAGATGATCAGTCAGAACACACGATCCAGACTCTTGAAGACATGCTGCGGTCATGTACACTCGACTTCGGTGATTTGTGGAAAGATCACCTTTATCTCGTGGAGTTCTCCTATAACAACAGTTTTCAGGCCAGTATCCAGATGGTACCCTTTGAAGTCTTGTACGGCAGGAAGTGCAGATCTCCTTTATCTTGGAATGATATCGGTGAGAGGCAAATGCTTGGACCAGAGATGGTAACATGGACTATTGAGGTGGTCAGACATGACAGAGATCATCTTCGAGTTTCACAAGATCGCCAGCGTCATTGGGCCGATTCTCATCGGCGTCCCCTTGAATTTTCTGTCGATGACCATGTATTCCTTAGGATCTCGCCTACCCGTGGCGTCATTCGTTTCGACGTACGGGAAAAGCTTAGTCCTAGGTATATAGGATCGTTCGACATTCTAGAGCGAGTAGGTGATGTGTCCTATCGTCTTGCTTTTCTGCCATCGCTACGTGAGATACATGATGTCTTCCATGTATCCCAATTGCGATGGTATATCTCGGATCCGAGTCATGTCCTTGATCATTCAGAATTGGTTGTTGGTACCAACCTTTCGTATGAGGAAAGACCCATATCTATATTGGACCGAAGAGAGAAGATACTAAAGAACAAGACTATCAAGTTAGTCCGTGTTGCTTGGGGTCATCACTCTTTGGGTGAGTCAACGTGGGAGCGTGAGGATGATATCCGATCGTGATATACCGACATGTTTGACTCGTACGGTATAATATCTTTCTTATGCCTTATGCTTTTAAAATCCTTACTTGCATGAATGATTGCTTGATTGACTGCTAGTCGTAGTTGCTTATAATTAGTATAGCTTGCCCCGATATCTCTAGCCACTTGATTAAATTTCGAGGACGAAATTCTTTTAAGGTGGGTAGAGTTGTCACCTCCGTTTTCCGTTATACGTATTTCCAGTATACGTGTACGGAATCCTGACCCGTATTTTTATTTCTCCTGTCTTGCTAGCTAATTTTGGTTTAATCTTGTTTAGGTTCATCATGGCATGTCATAGTTTGGCTTGGTTCATTATTGGTTTAGCTTGGTTTAAATTCCATTTCATCATGTTAAACCCCTACCTACCGCCATCCCCATTTATAAACCCACCTACTTTTCTCTCTCCTAATTATTTCTCATAATTTCTTCTTCTCTATTAAAACCTCTCCCCCTCCATAGGCAAATGCATCTTGCTCTCACTTAAGAACCCATTTTGATGGTTCCAATGGCTTCTTAGCATGATTCTAAACCACTTTAGAACTTGGAAATTTTTATTTTGGTGCATGGATTTTTGTAGATCTAAGAAATTACCATTTTTGGATTTTTGAAGTTTGATCTATTTAAATTCTTCATTTGTATGTTTTGATGGTTCCATGTTGTAGAAAATTTCGTTCTACTCTATTTTGACCTATGGAAGTCCGAATTTGGACTCCAGACGGAGATTTGCCGGAGCTCGGAAGCTAAGGCTTTCCTTGCATTTTTCTTCCCGAATCTGCCGGAAAGAAGAACAGTGCTTGGGCGCATGGACTTGTCAAGCGCCCAAAGCAGGCTCCTCCCCTATATGGGCGCATATGTGAGCCCTCTTTGGGCGTATAGGTGCATCCCTATGTGCGCGCATAGCCTTGTGTTGGCGCATGGCTTTTAAAGCATGTCTCAGCACTTGCCTTTTTCCTTGGCACTTGGCCATGAGTCTTGACTCTATTACTTGGGCGCATAACTACCCTCATGTGGGCGCATAGAGGCTGCCCATGTGGGCGCATATAGCCTCCCACTTTGGGCGTATAGTGGTCAGGCAACATTCATTTGGACTTTTCATGATCTTTTGGGTTTTGCATCCTTTTGGCCAAGTTGTTTCATGGCTTTTCCATGAGTTGCTCACACGATCAAGACACGACTCATGTGTGCCCCAGCTTGGCATGACATGACACGACACAACACGGCACGTGCATGCCACGGCTAGGCATGGCACGACTCATACAAGCCGCGGTGCGACTTAGCACGATTTGCTTAGTCATGGCACGGTTTTCTACGTACAACTATTATAAGATCGCGACATGATTTGCACGAGCCACGACAAGGCTCGGCATGACTTGGCCTATGTCAGCCTCCATGTAGGCGCATAGAACCTTGTGGGCGCATAGCCCTTGGACGCACGTTGTTTTGGCATTTTTCTCTTTTATGCATTTCCTTCTTTTACAATGCAAGTTGCCATACTTTTCGGCTTTATTGTACTTTATACTTCACGATATGATTTATTTCCAAATGGTGGCCCATTAGGGTGCACTCAGGATTATGTCTTTTCTTTACCTACAAATTGGCTTGTATAAATAATATGCTGCATGGCCATGATGTGTGAACACGATGTGATGATCAAAGAGTAGTAAACCATGACAGTGGCCCCTTGTGGCGCACTTCTAGCAAGCAACAAGTACGAGTAACATGACATAAAAGTGGCTCATTGTGGCGTACTCTAGACAAGAACATGGTATGCCAGTACATGATGGTGACCCCTTGTGGTGCACCCCTGACAAGTAATCTTGACAGATAACTCATGAACGCTGTTGCGATGGCAAACTGGACATGCTAGTAAACTCTCATGACACCGTGGGTGATTGTATTGAATGTGCTTGTATAAGCTACCAGTCTTGTTTCGCATCACGTCTAGGACTTGTATCCCTGATTACCACGGTCAGGAATACATACTGAATCTGACTAGAATAATGACTAGATTGATCAAGTAGTTCATATAGAGAGATATTTCGGCTATAAGCAATTCCGTTATCTGGGCGCCTTCCTGATGGACTTGTAGCCTGTCGACGAGTAGGACACATTTTCAGCTCACTGTTATGTGGGGCGCTTCATAAAACGATTACTATGCACATTGTCATGTGTTGCACTCAAGTCACCTAACAAGACATGATAACTCTTAACATGAACCTTGCGTCTGGATAACCTGGATAGTCTGCAGGGCTTGTGGTCGTAGGAATATCTCATTGTATCTTGCTAGTAACTAGGCTTGTGGTAACCCTAGCTAGTTAAAGTATCAAGTCGTACTCTTGCTTGGCCGTGAATGTTGGATGGAGTCCCATCTTGTCTAGTCTTACCTAGACCCAGTACATGACTATCTCTGGACATACTTGTGTATGCTTCACTTTATCGATAATTGGTTAGAGACTAAGTTCTGTTCAGGTAAAGGGTTACAACCCCGATTCTTGTTTGGTTTACGGGTTGTAACTTGGTTACCGGAATGGTCCTTTAGTTATCTTATCGTTTATCACCATGTTTACTCTAACTCATGTCTTTTGTTATTTCATCTATGATCTTCTGTTCTAATGTGCTGGTTTTAGTTCTTAAGTGTAGCCTCCCTTGTGGCACTTGCCCTTTCTGGGGTCAGACCCAGCTGGTTTTGTATGGCCAGATTTCGGAGTAGCACCCGAGGATCTTCGAGCCTTCCTGCCAGATGGTGGCCACTAGGCGCAATCCTGGCAACGAGTGAGTTCTTATTTTGCTCTCCCACTCCCTTGTAAAAATATTTTTTTGAGGCGTTTAGCCGTCGAGCAAGTGTTAGCTCATTTGCAACTTTACTTACTGTCTGTCTACGGGCTGTAACATGATTGACAAATCCTAGGGTTGATCATGTATAACTTAAACTCTTGCTAGTCTTCATATTTTGTATGACTAGCTTCATGATCATCTGAATATATACTGTATGGGACGCCTTACCTTATATGTCTGATGATCTACCATCTTGTTACATTTACTTGCTTGCTTGAGATTGAGACACTAGGCTTGTTCTTGACCTTAAGAGACTAATGGCTTGTAAGTAAACCCTCATGCATCTAGACAGCCGTGACCGTATTGCGAGGTGAAATTTACTTCAATGTACGTAGCTGGCTGTGTCTGTCCCCCGTTCTCCAGTATTCTGGTTGTAGGGCGTGACAGGCCACCACCTTCCATCTATCGCATGTCATCTTCGTTGTTGCCTTAAGCATTTCGATTAGTACCCTCTGTTTAGAAGTACTGCTGTCGTTTGCTACTGTTGCAAAATCTTTATAGATTATCGTAACTTAGAATCCTCTAAGGATCTCTGTTACGCAACTTCCTTGAAGTGTTGCGTTGAAACGTTATTTTTACAATTGTTTCATTCTCTCAGTTTTCCATCGAAAATTGTGCCCCGGTTCTAACGTAGAATGTATCCAAACCTTCTCCTATCTGATTTTTTTGGGTTATTGTGCATAAAAAAGTTTCATAGACGACAATTTATAACGTCCCATCCAAGGACGAAACCGGAACCAGAAATTCAAGTTAGGGTGGACTCTGAGTAGACTAGTTGTGGGCTAACTAATATTGAAAAAGCAAAAAAAACATATTTAAAAAAAAGATTTTTTTGGGGGGTGGGCTGGAGTCTACCCAACCATACATGGTTTCGCCTATGAGGCTATCATTATGAAGTCAATCATCTATATATGTTGGTATCAAATTCCCAACCAAGGTAACTATGAGCATAAGAGTCGTCATGCCATAAACTTAGGTGTCCAGTTGGCTAGTAGCAAGAACTATCATATCTTTTGGATTACATTTTAAGCTCATTCAACCAAGGAGCACTATCCAAGTTTTTCTAGAATGTATAAAAAATCTAGACAAAAAGGTAAGATGATACTATTTGTTATACTGAATTGCATTCATCTATGTGACACTATACATTATGCCAAAAAGTAAAAGAATGATAATCCAAACAACTTACATAATATAATTAAAAAAAAATCAAAGACTGAGGCTGATTACCTCAATACCTTTGGTAGGAGAAGGGAAAACCTGGCATCGTGATCCATGGGTTAAAATTAAATTAGTGATTGTTCCACTAAATAAAACTAAAAAAATGTAATAAAAAAAAGAGAAAATATTGCACCTTGACTGATGGATAAAAAAGGGCACTACATTGTCATGATGTCTCTGCCGCTTAAACATGGTTTTGGGATGGTCAAAAATGTATGATGCTTTATTCCTATACATTAAGGGTTTTGTGCATGTTAAGGATAGTTAATACTTAATTTTTTATATTGAAATTTGTCATTTAACATTTAGTAAATATTTTAAAAAAAATAATTTTTGTATTAAAAATGTTATCAAGACCCAATAAACTAACTTTTAATACAAATATTTTTTTGTATCAAATTTTGATAATATTTTTCAATGCAAAAAGTTACATTTTTAATGTTAATTAAATGTTGTTCACAATTTTCAATGTAAAAAAGTTAAGTATTAATTATCCTTAACATGTGTCCTTAGAGCACATGTTAAACAAAACCCATATATTAATAGGTCGTTTTGTGTCTTGAACATGCATTAATTCTCCCACAGGACTATGAAGAAATATAGAAATATATCCATCATCTCTCACCATGACTCCCAAGTTTTGGTGCAGTTACAGGGTCTTTAGTTACCATTCTCCCACCCTAATGGGAGAATGGTTGGATGACAACTACTTCTGTAGTGATTCATTTTTAGATCTTATAATTATGGATCTTTTGCCTCCTGCCTATGCTTGCAAAGCATCAGGTTTTGCTAGTGCGTTATTAGCACAAGGCTGTTTGTATTCTGAAGGTTACATGTCTATGAGTCGCGCATCAAACAAAAATGTTAGATGGTGGAAGCAACAAGAGGTGAGTTGTTTGGTTTGATATAATGTTTCTCTTGTGTAGGAGGTGTTGCTCAGAGATCCCCAGGAAGATAATGTAGTTCCGGTCCTACAGGAGCTTCGCAGGCGTCTTCTGTTGGTATCAGAGCAGAATGAACGAATATCGCTCTGATGCCAGATGTATCACACAAGAAAGATGAATCTTGTTGTTAAAAGTAGTCGAGCCTCCCTTGCTAATTTTTTTTTTTGTTTATTTGTTTAACTATTACTTGAATGTCATTAATAACTCCGGAAAGATGAAGAAAAAAAAGAACACAATATATGAACTAGATCTCAAACAAAACCAGAATGATCAGAATGCTAGTCCGCAATATATCTTGGTCTTCCTCTGCTCTTCAGTGCAACATTCTCGATAGCTCTGAATCCAAATTATAAGATGAGATTGTCAAAATTCACAAAGGTGAACGGTCGATCTTCCCTTAAAATCGTATCGTTGGTTGTGGTAGTGATTCGTCCTCTCGCAAATATGAGCACCCTGTTTTCCTGTTAGGCTTAGACATGATTCTGTTACTTCACTATCAATAAAGGGTAGGATATAGTTCCGAAATTAATTAGCCTACTCCAACTCTATGTTGGAGTGGGTGGAGTTCCCAACCTATGTGGAGAAAATTTCGGAGTGCGACGAGGGTCATCTGTGTGTCAGAGAAGCTTTGGGAGGTGACGAGGCCATTCGGAGACGAAGAAGAAACTCGGGAGCCATGTCTTTACATTCTGGAACAGGGGAGGCAGAATTCTGCCCGAATTCTGCCCCCATACAGAATTCTGTCCGAATTCTGCTTTTTGGTTCCAGAATGTTGCTGGTAGGTTCTGTTAGCCCGACACAGAGTTCTGGCCGAACTCTGTGTCGTCGGGGCTGAGCGAAAATTCAGGGTGATTTCTCACCGTTGGATCATATCTGATGGTCCAGATTTTGCTGCGGATTAGGGGAGTTAATATTAGGTTATTCCTAACCCTATTCGTTGTAGAATATTGAAGAAAAGAGAGAGAAGGAGGCAAGAGTGCCATTGCAACTTCGGAAAAGAAGACGGAGGATTGAAGGTCATTTTTCGAAGGAGATCGCGTACGGGTAATCTCTACTCGTCGTTCTCGCTCTTCGTAGCCTTGTAATCATTGTTCTTACTTCTGAGTGTTGTGGGGATCCGATTTGGATCGGAAGGAGTTTGTAAATGGTGTAATTCTTCTATTCCATTAGTGGAGGCTTCTCAGGGTTGGGCTCCGATCGTCCCGTGGTTTTTTCCGCAAGAATTTTTCACGTCAAAAATTCTCTGTGTCTGCGTGATTGTGTTTGGTGTTTTGGTTTGTGCGTAGTTTGCTCGGTTCTCTCGCAGGTACTCTCTAGTTTGGGGAAATATTTCTGCGTTTCTTTTCCAACAGAGTGGTATCAGAGCCAGGTTCTGGAATTCAGAAGGGTGTCAGGAGTTGACAGAAACTAGAGAGGAGAGATGGACGCGAAGCCGGTGCGCATGGTGAACCTGAACGGCACCAACTATCACTATTGGCGAAGCAAGATGAAGAATTTGCTATTTGTTAAGAAGCTGCATCTACCCGTGTTTGCATCCGAGAAGTCCAGTGATAAATCCGAGGAGGACTGGACATTCGAGCATATACAAGTGTGTGGGTACATACGACAGTTTGTGGATGAGAACGTGTACAGCCACGTTGCCAATATTGAGCACGCGAAGACGTTGTGGGATAAGTTGGAATCCTTGTATGCGAAGAAGACCGGGGTAAACAAATTATTCTTGATCTGAACGATGATGGGTCTGCGATACAAGGATGGGGCGTCTATTTCGGACCACTTGAGTGAGTTCCAGGGCGTGGTTGACCAGCTATCTTCTATGGGAGTCAAGTTCGACGACGAAGTTCTGGGACTGTGGCTGTTGTGTACTTTGCCAGACTCGTGGGAGACCGTACGAGTATCTATGATCGCTTCTGCTCCAGAGGACGTGGTCAGTCTGGAGTTTGCCAAGAGCGGGGTGTTGAATGAAGAGATGCGGAGACGTTCTCAGGGCACTTCATCCATATCCCACCACTCAGAGGCACTTGTTTCAGAGAGTCGCGGAAGGAGCAAAAGCAGGGGTCTAGGTGGTGGCAGAGACAAGAGCAGGGGAAAGTCCAAGGGTCGTTACGAGGACTCAGAGCGTTACCATTGTGGTAAGAAGGGCCACATCAAGCGGAACTATTTCGTTTGGAAGAGAGAGAAGAAGGGCGACAAGGGAAAGCAAGAAGAGAACACTACAGCGGCGGCCTCGATGCATGGAGGCGATGTGATCGTCGTAGGTGATGAGGTCATTACAAACCTCGCCTGCGATGACAATTCTTGGCTGGTGGACTCAGGGGCTTCAGCACATGTATCTCACAACAGGGTACTATTTGCCACTTACACAACAGGCGACTGTGGAGTGTTGAAGATGGGCAATGGAGATGTGTCGAAGGCAGTTGCCGTTGGAGATGTGCATTTGAGAACGAAGACGGGTGCGGTTCTTGTTCTCAAAGATGTTCGTCATGTCCCTGATATCCGTTTCAACCTGGTGTCGGTTGAAAGGTTTGATGATGAGGGATTCTTCAGTCCCTTCGGGAACAGTCAGTGGAAGCTTTCCAGGGGTTCGATGGTGATTGTCAGAGGAAGCAAGAAGTCCGGTCTCTACTATATGGAGGGAAGCGCACAGGGGGCACAGGAGGTGAACACAGTCAGTGATGCATCTACCGAGTTGTGGCACAGGCGGCTCGGCCATATCAGCAAGAAGGGGATGAGCTACTTGGTGAACAGGAAGGTAATTTCGGGGCTCAAGTCTACAAAGTTGGAGAAGTGCACGCACTGTTTAGCTAGGAAGCAAAATAGGGTGTCTTTCCAAAGTCACCCAAGTTCGAGGAAGCCGGCGTTGCTCGAGTTGATTCACTCGGATGTCTGCGATCCTATGAAGGTAAAATCTCTTGGTGGTACTTCTTACTTTGTAACCTTTATTGATGACTGTTCCAGGAAGGTTTGGGTCTATGCCTTAAAGACCAAGGATCAGGTGCTGCCTACTTTCAAGGAGTTTCAGGCCTCCGCTGAAAGAGAGACGGGCAAGAAGTTGTTGTGTGTTCGATCCGACAATGGCGACGAATACATCGGTCCCTTTGATGCGTATTGCAGAGAGCAAGGGATACGACACCAGAAGACTCTGCCAAAGACACCTCAGCTCAATGGTGTAGCGGAGCGCATAAACAGGACACTGATGGAGAGGGTGCGGTGTTTGCTGTCAGAAGCAAACTTGCCGGACAGTTATTGGGGTGAGGCTCTTCTCACAGCTGCTTATGTTATTAATTTGTCTCCTAGTGCTCCTTTGCAGGGTGATGTGCCTGACAAAGTATGGTACGGCAAAGAGCCGTCATACAATCACCTGCGGGCATTTGGTAGTAAGACCTTCATGCATGTACCGAAGGACGAGAGGACCAAACTTGAGCCGAAGACGAGGCGATGCGTCTTTGTCGGCTACGGTCGGGATGAGTTTGGCTATAGACTCTACGACCCAGTGGAAGGAAAGCTCTACAGAAGCAGGGACGTGCTGTTCGTCGAGGATCAGACCATGACCAACACTCAGGATTCCGAGACGCCTTCTGAGGCTGAGGAATTGCCTGAGTTAGAGTCATTTCGCTTCGAGCAGTTTCCAGAGGACATCGCAGATGATCCAGTTATGGAAGAGCCAGTACATGGAGTAGCTCCCAACCTTGATCATCAGCCTGCTGATGGTGGTCAGGGTGTCCCTCAGGAGGATGAGCATGCCGAAGAGGCAGTTCCTGAAGGGGAGGAGGCTATTGGTATACAGCCAACACTAGTGGCTCCACTGAGAAGGAGCGACAGAGATCGTCGACCATATACGAGATACTCACCGGATGAGTATATGCTATTGACTGACGGGGGAGAGCCCGAAAGCTTTGCAGAGGCTATGGAGACGAACACAGGCAGGAGTGGATGGAGGCCATGCAGGAGGAGATGAGTTTCTTGCACACCAATTCCACTTATGATCTGGTGCTGTTGCCAAAGGGCAAGAAGGCTTTGAAGAATCGATGGGTGTTCAGAGTGAAGCAGACGGATGATGCTACTCGCCCTCGATACAAAACGAGGCTGGTAGTCAAAGGCTACGGTCAGCGAAAAGGCGTGGATTATGATGAGATTTTTTCGCCTGTCGTCAAGCATTCGTCTATTCGAGTGGTGCTAGCATTAGCAGCCAGTCTCGACTTGGAGGTCGAACAGATGGACGTGAAGACGGCATTCCTCCATGGTGATCTTGAGGGGGAGTTATACATGGAGCAGCCAGAAAAATTCTGTGAGAAGGGCAAGTCACATTTGGTCTGCCGGTTGAGGAAGAGCTTGTATGGTCTGAAGCAGGCTCCGAGGCAGTGGTACAGGAAGTTCGAATCGTTTATGGGGGGGCATGGTTATGCACGGACGACGTTGGATCACTGTGTATTTGTGAGATATTTTGTCGATGATGATTTCATCATTTTATTGCTCTATGTTGATGATATGCTATTAGTGGGTCGGAATGCCACTAGGATAGCGGAGCTGAAGCGCCAACTGGGCTCGGCCTTCTCTATGAAGGATTTGGACGCAGCGAAGACTATTCTTGAGATGGAGATCAGCCGAGAGAGAGAGTCCAAGCTGCTACACTTGTCCCAAAAGAAGTACATTCATTGGGTACTTCAGCGTTTCGGTATGGACGGGTCGAAGAAAGTGAGTTGTCCCCTTGCGGCTCACTTTAAGCTCACTGAGGAGCATTGTCCATCTACCGAGGACGAAACGGAAGATATGGAGCGGGTTCTATATGCCTTAGCGGTGGAAAGCCTTATGTATGCCATGGTATGCACGATGCCAGATATTGCTCATGCAGTTGGTACGGTTAGCAGGTATCTTTCAAATCCTGGAAGGGTACATTGGAGTGCGGTCAAGTGGATTCTACGATATCTTCAGGACACTGCTGGTTGGAGACTTTCCTTTGGTGGTGACGAGCCAAAGCTGGTTGGATATACCGACGCTGATATGGCTGGAGATGTAGACACGAGACGATCGACTTCGGGCTACGTAATGATGTTTGCGGGAGGAGCGGTGTCGTCGCAGTCACGGTTGCAGAAGTGTGTTGCTTTGTCGACGACAGAGACGGAATACATTACGGCGACGGAGGCTTGCAAGGAGCTGCTGTGGATAAAGAAGCTGCTGCAGGAAATGGGACTGAAGCAAGAGCAGTATACTTTACTTTGTGACAGTCAGAGTGCTATTCACCTTGTGAAGAATCAGACGTTTCATAGCCGGTCCAAACACATCGAGACTCGGTATCATTGGATACGGGATGTGGTTGAGAAGAAGGACGCGGAGCTTGAGAAGGTTCATACAGATGACAACGGAGCTGATATGTTCACGAAGATTCTACCAAGGGGAAGTTTGAGTACTGCAGGCAGATCGTCGGGATGGCGACCTCCTCTACATAGTAGTGAAGGGGGAGATTTGTTGGAGTGGGTGGGGTTCCCAACCTATGTGGAAAAAATCCCGGAGTGCGACGAGCGTCATCTGTGTGTCAGAGAAGCTCGGGGAGGTGACGAGGCCATTCGGAGACGAAGAAGAAACTCGGGAGCCATGTTTTTACATTCTGGAACAGGGAAGGCAGAATTCTGCCCGAATTCTGCCCCCATACAGAATTCTGCCCGAATTCTGCTTTTTGGTTCCAGAATGTTCCTGGTAGGTTCTGTTAGCCCGACACAGAGTTCTGGCCGAACTCTGTGTCGTCGGGGCTGAGCAGAAATTCAGGGTAATTTCTCACCGTTGGATCATATCTGATGGTCCAGATTTTGCTGCGGATTAGGAGAGTTAATATTAGGTTATTCCTAACCCTATTCGTTGTAGAATATTGAAGAAAAGAGAGAGAAGGAGGCAAGAGTGCCATTGCAACTTCGGGAGAGAAGATGGAGGATTGAAGGTCGTTTTTCGAAGAAGATCGCGTACGGGTAATCTCTACTCGCCGTTCTCGCTCTTCGTAGCCTTGTAATCATTGTTCTTACTTCTGAGTGTTGTGGGGATCCGATTTGGATCGGGAGGAGTTTGTAGAGGGTGTAATTCTTCTATTCCATTAGTGGAGGCTTCTCATGGTTGGGCTCCGATCGTCCCATGGTTTTTCCCGCAAGGGTTTTCCACGTCAAAAATTCTCTGTGTCTGCGTGATTGTGTTTGGTGTTTTGGTTTGTGCGTAGTTTGCTCGGTTCTCTCGCAGGTACTCTCTAGTTTGGGGCAATATTAAAGAGTAAACGTTACAAAATTAATGGTTTTGAGCTTTTGCTAGCTAACAAATTTGTAACATGTGCGTATGCTAACAATCCCCCCCAACCAAAAGGTCAAAATTCAAGGCAATAGAGGGAAGGAAAAACAAGAGAAGAATAGGAGAATTTCTGGGCAGTTATATACTGTGCATAAATGAGATGGACTACAGCCTTGAATCTCACGTAGTGACTATTGTCGTTGTCTAAAGAAGAGCTTGATGGACTATGCCTTGAATCAGTCTTCTTGAACCAGATTCAGAAAATGGCACACATAGTACGCTAGAGGTACTTGGGTCTATCAGGTGGCACATTTGAATGGTCATGCGTACTTTTCCACATTAATGAGAGTTGTCTAGGATCGTCCTGTCCTAAAGTCGCGGCCTTCACAACCTCTCATATAGGTAGGTCCTCAAAGAGTTGGTGATTGGAATCAACCCTGCATAACTATGCTCGGACCTATTAAGAGTTTTAAAACTCATCCTAACCAAATCACACCAGAACACTGTCACCATAGGGATGAGGAATCATTGTACACATGTACAGCCACTTGGGCATTATTTTAATAAGATTTTAATCTCGGGTCAGTGTTCCATAAAGTCACCTAAGTCCAGCTTGTTTCTACCCATTGAACCGACTTCTTGGGATCTCCAGTTAGACTCGGTTGGGTTGCCACTGCTGGTGACTTACTTATGGGCTTAACCCCACCCCCCTCGATGATCGATGATTCTAGGATTAATTTCCTAGACAAACTCTTCATCAAGAGTAAACAAACTCTTCGTCAAGAGATCTGTAAAGTTCTTTTATGACTTTATAGTCATGAACTACATTTTTGAAAGCTCTTTTAATGTCTTGAAACGCATCTGCAGGTACCTGTTCATCTTAAAATTCACAAAATCATGCTTTTAGCATAATTTTAAAATAAATGACATGTATAGAAATATGTTGATCATATAAAGTATAAAATGTCTGAGCCATACAGCTTCAGTACAATATGTAACTGAAGCTAACATTTCTGAGTATAGCTATGATTCTTACATAAACTAAAGAGATGACAACTCCTCATAGAGAAGAAAAATTATCCATAAACGGATTAGATGTCATATGAATCAGTTACCCAATTTGTATTAAAATAATTTTCTATGACATAAGAGTATCTAATATGATATAATTTTATAGTTTAGAATATCCTTAAAAAAATATTCTGGAATTGGTTTGACTGATTTACTTATTTCCTAAATCTGATTTGGTGACATCACAATTATTAAACAATTATGTGATTTCACTAATTGTTGATATAAACATTAGGACAGTGAGCAAAAACTCATCTGACTCTATCATGCTTTAAAGTAAGATACAGTAACTTTCAGCCTTGGCTCTAAAGATTTATCTTTACAAGCTATTTTTACAAAATGACAGTCTAAAGTAATAGTTTAAGTGAATTTTGCTAGTTGACCTTATCAAATCTTTAGTTTATCAAGTTTTGATCTACTTGGGTTAGCTGTAGGGACCGGTTTCCAGCTAGCGGAGGTCCACAGGGGGACGATTAAATACCGTGTCTCTTATAGCTATTTATGTCTGTTTGACAGAAGGACCCTATCGGCTTATACCCAAACTGATCTTAACTTTTAAAACTTTAGATTTAAAAAATTTGCAATTTCACCAACTATTTTCTTGTGACAAAATTGTTTGAATGAATCAAAGAATTATAGCGTCACAAAATATAAGCAAAAATAAAATTTGTCTAAATATTGTGACAGAACAATATTGTGACTTCTTTCTAACTAGAAATTCTAATATTGTCATAATAAAGTCATTTAAGGTTCAAAAATATAAAACTAACATGCGAAGAATATTACTTTCATACAATAATATACAGAACCATATGTATAAAGCAAGATAATTGGCTTATAGATTTCAACAATATATTTCTTCAATTAAATTTAGTAATCAAAATGAATAGAATATGTGAATTTTAAATGTGAAAAATTACCTTTCACGTGATCGGAACAATTTTGTACCTCTTGATTTTGGCTTACCAATAGCACTTCAGAAGATGTCATTTTTCATCATTTTAGATATTTTTATTATTCTCACTTCACCCTTGACATGTTTGAGATGGACTAACAAGTCATAATGTTTAATGCTTCTGATTTGGAAAGATAACTTTACAAAGATCATGTTAAGAATGAGTGAGTACAAACAAAATTTATTACCGTCACTGATAATATGTTCATCATTTTTAAAATTAAAATATCTCTAAGGATTCTACCTTCAAGAGAATAAAAGTTAGTTTGCATATTTACAAGAAATGTAATTGAAATAATCTATGAGCTTATTCATTTTGGCACAAAATACTTTTTTTCATAACAGTACAATTTGGCTGTGAAGTGTAAATAAATAACAATTACAAATATAATTTTCTAGTTGAAAATTTCTACCAGATAATATGTTAATGATGGACCAGTTTACTTTTCAACTAAATGCCACCTAAGTTCCCAAGTGCATACAAGTTTAGTAAGGCCATACATATAATTTCTGAATTTCAAAACAAGTTCAAACGCTTACCTCTCCTAAAATAATTCGTTATAGATGTCTAGAACAGTAGAACTATGTGAATTAAACTACATAGTCCTATTATGTATGTGGATCGCGAAACTACATTAGAACAGTCGGGGCAGTCGAATGCCAATAGAACAAGTATTAACCACAAAACAAAAAACACAATTTTTTTTTTGTTATACATCCTTTGTAATCAAGTCACAATCTCGTTAACATATTGCTTCTTTTCATTGACAGTTAAAATATTTCTAATACATGTTAGTAGTTAAGATATTAACAAGATATAGCAATGAGATGACAAGTCCATATTCATATTTAAATACTCCAATAAATAAGGATAGTACTGCAGTTTTTTCAAGTATTCTTCAAACTTACAGAAGATTTTACTAGAAAATGATGGCACATTTGTAAAATGTAAGCCATGTTCAACCCAATTTTCTTAATGTATCAAGTTATCGAAGTAATTAATTTTGCATTTGCTTAGGAAAAACATGCTCGCTTATATCAACGAAACATGAACTCGAATTTAAGTTCATCAACGATTTCTGTTGTACAAAGTAAGACCAAAAAAAACCTATAACATCATAGTAACAATACTAAATTTTATTTCCTCATATTGGAGAGTTGATTTAGTTCACACATTGATTTCAAATCAAGTCTGAAACTAGAATCATATGAAGAATGAAAAGTGATAGAATGGACCCACTACTTTAATAAGGACAAATGCTAACCAATATGCTTTCACATGATAAAACACAAGATTCTATCCAACTGGACTGGCTATAAGAAATCTAAAACAATTGCTAAGTCACAAACTCTCTTGTAAACCATCAAACAATCTTTTTATGGTTATACTCTATCTGACAAAATTGATAACTTTGTTCTTACACCAAAATGATAGAACAAGAATGATGTACCAGCGAACTATAAGCACTTAATTAGGAATTTGGATTTCCATAACCCTTTGTTTGTTGATTAATTTATGCCTATGAAAACTAGATCATTTATGCCTATAAAAATTAGGATTACTTATAGCAAATATTTTTCCGGTTAGAGCATGTAAACAAATAGAAACATATAAGCTTATTACGCAATGTGGAGCTAAAATTACAACAAAGCCAATAGAAATGGGTCCCAAATATAAGAGGGAACATAAATTCTTGACAGAATCAAGTTCAGATAATTATCAGTAGGTGCCACAGCCTTCGGACTGATTATTAACCATACTACAAGAGATGGTCATCATTTATTTAATTTTTCACAAAAAAGTCATTTGGAGCAAAATTAAACATAATTCTAGCATTTATTTTGTTAGACAAAATTGGATACTAATAATCATGAATTTGGATAAGTATATGAATATCAATATATTGCATGAAAATAATGTTTGATCCCAGTATTTTCTTTGCGTTTTATTAATGATACTGTTGCATGTATGCTACAATATGCATACTTTTTTTTAAATTATGCATATATGTATGGTACTACATAATTGCAAATAATTGGTGATATATTAAGGAAGTCGGTGCAGAATGATGACTGACATGGGTCAACATAGACGTAAGTGTACACGAAATAGCGAGGGAAAGATGTATTTCTAGTATCGGAAGACTCGAGACATGTATCTATCAGATGCTAATTAACAAATTTGTGACGTTGAAGTGTTTATGAATCATTTAGAAACAACAGTGTGTGCTTAAGAAACAAATCATAATTCATCTTAGTGTCAAATGTTTTATACCGTCGTTAAGATTGGAACAATTATAGATGAGGAGCTCAGTTGGTAGATCTCAAATATGTCCAGTTAGAAAAAAAATAGGCACATCAAAATAACCAAAACAAAAAGTTTACGACAACCCTTTTATCACTTGAGTTGGCTCCACTTACATATGAAACTCAAGGAAGAATGCATGCACTGCACATGATCAGACGGTGCGGGCAGGCAACCTTCTCCTTTTTTTCTCTTTTTTTTTCCCGATGTACTCATTCTCCAAGTCTCATGAAATAAGCTAAACAAAAGCTTTAAAAACCTAAGTGAATATTTACAAGAACAAGTTGCAACATGAACCCTGAAGTTTGTTCAGAATCCACAACAACTATAAACTCAAAGTATCAAGCATTACACACTCCACCCTCCTTTAGTTTGCCTAGGAAAATGTCAAAAACATATCTCTTGTTCCAGTCTCGTAAAATGTACGAGGACATATTATTTTAGCTATGGACTAGAGAAAGCATGATAGAAAGATAGTTTAAGAGGCAAGTGGGTAACTTGGGATCGCAAAACAGTTTTCGAGAAAGTAAATCATGTAACAATTTTTTTTTTGACATGTGAGCATCTATAAGATCTACAACTAATACAAATATATGGTATCAATCTAATACACGTAGATTGCAAAGAAGAAGAAGAAAAAAAACATAACAGATATCACTGACCCTCTCACCCATTAAAAATAAATAAATAGAAAGCTTGCAATGGGTCATTTTCCAACAAACTAGTATGTAGCAAACGTGCATAGAGGTGTGAATCCGCGACAAACATATCAACAACATACCAATTCTATTTGATGTAAACAAATGTCAGATATGTAGGTTAAAAAAAATGTGATCTCAATCTTTTTGTAGAAGTTCATAGAAAGAATGGCTAGCACAAGAAAACAAAGCATGTGTGAAGCATTCCTGAAGTTAAAAACTTTGCTATTTCATACTCGCTTAACTCTTAGATATTTAGAAATATTTGATTTACTTCTACTAATAATATGCAAACAAAATAAACAAAAATTAAAGCTACCGGCCTTCGGGGAAGTCACGCACGAAGCACTGTCCTAAGAGTTAATCCGGGTCTATGTGCAGACATTTTCGACGGTGGGGTCCACGCGAATAGGAAGAACAAATTGAGTTACGCCACGTCAGTGACTGCGGGCACAGACCGCGTGATGTTTAGCATTTTCCTTTATTTAAAGATTTGTGTGATGCAATGTCTCCATTTGAGTGCAATTTGCAGCTATCATGATGCACGCACAATAGAGCTAGAAGCAGCTGCTTCTCCTGTACTATATGAACTGACATGCAAGGTTTTATAAATATTAAGCACAACTGTATATATTCCTTTATCATTTCTGTCAGTAATATAATATTTTTGGGAGTATATATTGTAGAGAATAATTGTTATGTGTATTTTATTGATGGGCTACTCAACTACTTATAGGGAGTCTAGCACCTCTTCATATTACATTTTCCAATGTGGGACTAAATCCCTTATTAGTTCTCAACACTCCCCCTCAAGATGGGCGATAGATATTAATCATTCCCATCTTGTTACATAGCTTCGACAGACTTACTGAACTAAGACCCTTAGTCAGACAGTCTGCCACTTGTTTTTCTGAGCGAACATGATCAATCTTCAGTATCCCTTGTTCCAGCTTTTCTTTGATGAAGAATCGATCAATCTCGATGTGCTTCGCTTTGTCGTACTGAACTGGATTGTTAGCTATACTTATTGCAGCTTGACTATCGCTCAGAAGACATAATGGTGCTCCCTTTTCCATATTCAACTCTGTCAGCAATGCTTTCACCCACAGCAACTCCGACACTCCTAAAGCCATTGCTCTGTATTCTGCTTCAGCTGTAGACCGTGCTACCACAGACTGTTTCTTGCTTCTCCATGAGACCAAATTTCCTCCTACAAAGACACAATATCCCGTGACAGACCTTCTATCGTCTATGCAGCTCACCCAGTCTGCATCGCAGTATCCCTCAACTTCTATACATCCATTCTTCTTAAACTATAGCCCTTTTCTCGGCGTCCCTTTCAGATATCTCAAGATCTGAAATACTGCATCCATATGACCCGTTCTTGGATCATGCATGTAGCAACTTACTACACTCACCGCAAATGAAATATCTGGGTGAGTGTGTCCCAGATAAATCAATCTTCCTACAAGTCGTTGATATCTTTTACGATCAACTGGCTCTCCTGCTTCTGCTCCCAACTTGCACTTCTGGTCAATTGGAGTGACTGCAGCTTTGTATCCCAGCATTCCTGTCTCCTTCAGCAGATCTAGTGTGTATTTTCTCTGTAAGAGAACAATTCCTTGTTCGCCTTCATACACCTCGATACCTAGAAAGTGCCTCATCGTTCCTAGATCCTACACTTCGAACTCCTTCGCGAGTTTTGACTTCAGCTTAGCAATCTCGGCTTCATCATTACCTGTGATTACTATATCATCTACGTATACAGCAAGTATAGTGATGTGGCCTCTTGCATGCTGAAGAAAGACCATATGATCTGCATTTGCTTGATAGTATCCCATGCCTGTAACAGCCTTTCTGAATCTGTCAAACAAGGCTCGAGGAGATGCTTGAGCCCATATAGCGACTTCTTTAGTTTGTACACTTTTCCATACAACATCCCTCCGTCTGATTCTGTAGCATAGCACCCTGGCGGGAGTTCCATGTACACTTCTTCTTGTAGGTCCCCATGGAGAAAGGCATTCTTTACATCTAATTGGTATAGCTTCCACCCATAGTTTACTACAATAGAGACCAGAGTCCTTACGGTGCTCATTTTCGCTACTGGAGTAAAAGTCTCATCATAGTCGATGCCATATGATTGTGTGTATCCTTTTGCAACCAACATCGCCATGTATCGTTCCACATTTCCTTCTGACGTCTCCTTTACTGTGTACGCTCATTTGCATTCCACATTTTTCTTTCCTTTGGGTAATGGAACTAGCTCCCACGTCTTATTTTTTTCTAGTGTCCCAAGTTCTTCCATCATCGCAGCTTTCCACCTTGGATCTTTCTTCGCTTTCTGTCAACTTTTGGGCAACGAAGTAGAGTCTAATGATGCGATGAAGGCTCGATAATTCGAAGAAATATTAGAATAAGACAGGTAATTGGCAATATCATGTTCATAATCATCAAAATGACTAGGAGCCTTACCCGCATTGATGCGAGAAGATCTCCTTAAGGGAGCAATAGGTGGTGGAGAGATCATACCATCAGAGTCAGAGAGATCCGCATCAGAATCAGATTGATTATGTACGGGGGCAACATCTTCAAGAGTTGGAGCAGGAGTAGACGAGGGACTTGGTACAGAAGGCACATGACACGGTACAGGCACGGTACTGGACTTCTGATGTCTTCTTCTGTAAACTTAGAGCTCCTTTTCCATTGTCTGCTGCTCCCCCTGTTTAACTTTTGTATCTTCTTCATATTCTGTATCGAAGTCACTGTTTTCTTCCCCTTTCGTCCAGTTTTCCATGACCGAACATGGGACCGATCCGACTACCACAGATGGGCTTAATTTCTCCTTCTCACATCTAACACCCGCTGTGGTAGGTGTGTCAAAAAATGCCGAACCGTCATCCGAACTATAATATGGTTCTAGTTCTCTGAAGGTAACGTCCATGCTTACAAACATCTTTCGCTCAACTAGGCTCCAACATGCGTATCCCTTCTGAGTTGCCGTGTACCCGACAAAGACACATTTAACCGCTCTAGGATCCAGTTTGCCAACTCCTGGCCTATTATCTTGGACAAAACAGACACACCCAAATACTTTTAGTGGAACAGTATACGTGGTAGCACCAGTAAGCATCTCCAACGGTGTCTTCCAGTCCAATACCTGAGATGGCATTCTGTTGATGAGATAAGATGCCGTTAACACCGCCTGTCCCCATAAGTGTTTCGAAACATTCATAGCCAGCATCATCGTCCATGCAACCTCCAGCAGGTGTCTGTTCTTCCGTTCGGCCATACCATTTTGTGCCGGTGTATAGGCACAAGAAGTTTGGTGTAGTATGCCATGAGTGGATAAATACTCAACAACCGTCTTATTTGTATACTCCGTCCCATTGTCAGACCGTAAGCACTTAATCTTAGTGCCATATTGAGTTCCTACCCGACGATGAAAGTCGCGAAACGCCTCAAAGACGTCACTTTTATTCTTCATAAGGTACACCCATGTCACGCGAGTATAACAATCAATAAAAGTGACGAACCATCGAAAACCGTTAATACCAGTTGTAGGACAAGGGCCACATTCGTCCGAATGTATCATATCAAATGCAGCCGAACTTCTACTACTGGAACTCACATATGTGCTTCTGGTATGTTTACCCAACTCACAAGCATGACAAAATAACTGCTCCTTATTAGCCCTTTAGTATAAGGACGGATACATGCGACTAATAACTTTAAAAGAAGAATGACCGACACGCTGGTGGTGGAGTAGCAATTCATCTTCTACACTGCGTCGTGTATCTTCCGGTGGTGTGTCGGCTACCAGAGATGCCAATGCTTTATCCAGTCCAGTCCTGTCCAAGTACCACTGTCCCTTATGCCATGTGCCAGTCCCTAGTCGTCGTCCTTTCCCTTCTCCTGAAAGGTTACCGTAGGAATGTCAAAGGAAACAGTACAGTTAAGATCAAGAATAATGGCACTAATAGAAAGAAGATTGACAGGAAAAGACGGAACATATAAGACATTGGTGAGAGTGAGAGAAGGGGTGCATGCGATAGTGCCTTTACCCAGAACAGGGCTGGAGTTACCATCAGCAGTCTGAATGCTCTCCGACGTCGGTAGGTGAGTATAGTCCTGGAACTCACCGCGGGACCCCGTGACATGGCGAGATGCCCCAGAGTCCATAATCCAACCTGGTTGGTGGACAGCTGCTACAAGAGCACGCGCAGGTATACTTGTACCGGTTTGGGCAAAGCAAGTGATGTGGTCCCCCGAGGTAGATGACGCCCCATGACTGTCGTCCGAACCCAGCTTCGTGCTGCGTAACTTCGCAAGGAACTCCTTCTCAAGAGGGGTTAACTCAGCCAGGTGAATGTCGCCGCCTTCCTCCGCCAGATTAGCTTTGTGCCCTCCAGAATAATTTTCCCTTCTACCAGTATAACTGCCTCTACCACCAGGACGTCCGTCGCGGCCCCGTCCACGATCACTTGAATGACTGTGCAGGGGTTTTGGACAAAACCTGATATAATACCCGGAGTCACCACAGTTGTGGCAAACATCGGCCACAGAGGGAGGCTAATTGAAGGCGGCAAGCGCAGACTTTTCAACAGCGGCTTGCTCCCCCTGGAAAGAGTCCTTGTTGGGCATCAACTTTAAGCGAGCCTCTTCTTGTGCCATGGCAGCTATGGCGTCTTCTAAGGATGGAAGCATGGGCTGTGCTAGGAGGACATTCCTTCTATGTTCAAACACAGGGTTAAGACCCTTCAAGAACTTCATCATCCGTTGACGCGAAATATAATCCAAGAACTTTTGGAAATATTTTGCGAATGCTGGTTCGACCTAGGCATCTTCCATCCCAAGAGGATCATAGTGATCCAGATCAGACCAGTACTTCTTTAACAGTGCTGCATACTCAGAGATGGTGCGGTCGTCCTGGGCCACCCTATCAAGTTCATCCTGCAGTTGGAAGATCCGCATAGGATTGCCCGAGCCTGAGTACATATCCTTCAAAGTTTGCCATATATCAGCAGCATCCTCCATCGCCTCGACATGCCCGACACCTGGTCGGTCAAGGAAGTCGTCAACCATCCAGCCACAACATTGTTGACAATCTTCCAAATAGCAAACTCCTTGTAGGAGGGATCATCTGGCGCCTTGGTTTGGCCATTGACGTAGCCAACCAAGCCATGGCCCTTCAGCGTCTGCATGGCCTGTCGTGACCATTTTAAGTAATTGGACGTTCCTTTCAACTTCGTCTCCAGCTTGTCTAGCTTTTCTATTTTGTAGGGTGACGGATCCACATCAGTATGGATTACACGTGGGGTCGCCTCGGTTAATCTCTTTGATAAAATATCATCAACCAAGGCCTTCATCTCGTCTGCTGTCAGTTTACCTCTGATCGAATCCATGGCATCTTCAACTGTGATTCGTCATCGTCGTCAGCTTCGTCGGCTTCATCGTCGTCTTCTTCATCGGCTTCGTCGTCGTCGTCGTCTTCGTGTAAAATCGGCAACAGAGACCTTACGAATGCACAGTTAACATGGCCAACACCGGCACATGCATGGAGATCCTAATTTGCAGATCGAGAATGGAAAACAAATGAAGCATTTGTTGTTTCGGAGGGCGTAATCTAGGAACAGAAGGTGCAAATGAAGCATTTGGCAGCCATCCGTCGTCGAAAAACTACCCACATAATCTCTCTCTCAAAATTAGGGTTTTTTTTGAAAAGAAAAAAGGAAGGGGGCGTCGGGGGGACAGGGCGTCGGAGGAGGGGGGTCAGGGCGTCGGGGGGGGGGACAGGGCATCGAAGGGGGAGGGAGGTGACTGCCGGGTGGAGCGTCGGGGGGGGAGGACTGCCGGGGGGGCGTCGGTGGGGGGGAGGGGGGACTGCCGGGGGAGGAAGGGGGGGCTGCCAGTGGGGAAAGGGGAGAGAAAATTTTTTTTTCTCCGTTATGGCTCTGATACCATGTAGAGAATAATTGTTGTGTGTATTTCATTGATGGGCTACTCAACTACTTATAGGGAGTCTAGCTCCTCTTCATATTATATTTTCCAATATGGGACTAAATCCCTTATTAGCTCTCAACATATATCATTATATTGGTTCATGGTTAGTCTTATAATTAGACTTGGCATGAGACCATAGTTCATATTGGCAGATAATTCTACTAAATATTTTTTTACAGATCAGCAGTCATAACATAGACAAGATGCGAAAGATTAAGAGCTCAATAACATGGTTATGTGCCCAGATTCAAAAGGTAATTCGATACTTTGCTTCACACGCTTATAGCAATGTGTATTTATATACGAGCTATTTGTTGAAAATACACTTAATTTTGTGAACTTTTTTTAGTACAAAAAATCTAGTTGATCCACTACAACTGGACTTTGTTCATCAGTCTTTAAAATAGTACTAATCAGAAAATTTATTGTACAATAACAAATTTCACTGGAATTATGTTGGTGCTTTCTTTGGTGCTTTCTTTACATGAAGAGAGCTTGCTCTCAACATGCCTTGTAAATTTTAGTCCCACATCGGAAATGCACCATGAGTTATGTCAACATATATACTTGGGTGTGTTGTTGAGAGATGCACATGGGGTGGTGACCCTAAGGAGGGAACCATGTGGGTGATTTTACTAGGAGGTAAGAATAAGGCTCCAAGGATTAAGCATTAATGCTTTTGTCATTCTCTTGGATTTATTCCACTTGGAGCTAAGCCCCACAACGGGGCTTAGCGACTCGGACTCGGACTCGGACTCGGGCTCGGGCTCATGGGCTCATGAGGCGTAATATGGCATTTTGTTGGCGCACTTTGCACATAGCACGTCAGCAGTCATGCGGCTCATATGCGGCCATGCGGTCTTATGCGGCATGCGGCTCATATGCGGCCTCATGCGGTCCATACGGCTCAGGCGGTCCATACGGTCCATGCGGCTCATGCGGCTCATGCGGTCCATGCGGTCCATGCGGCTCATGTGGTCCATGCGGCCCAAGCGGTCCATGCGGCCAGGCTGCTGCTGCTGCCGCCGCATGGAGGGCTACGCTGACTGTGCAGATTTCAAATCGGTTATGGAAAGGATGAATCAATACAATTAATTCAGATCCTATCTTTGTGGGATTTGAATTAATTTCGTTCCTATCTTTGTGGAATTTGAATTAATTTAGTTCCTATCTTTGTGGGATTAGAATTAATTCGTTGTTATCTTTTTGTGATTTAATTCAATCTTACCATAACTGAAGAGGCGGCTAGGATTTCCACTCTCTCTCTATATACTCTCTTCTGGCCTCCTTTGTGGGTACTACAAAAATATAAGTCAGAGAAGTAGAAAGAGAGAGAGAGCTGCTGCCACCATTATAAGTCCATCCGAGGAGTCAGAACAGAGGTGACATCGAGCATTCCACAAGTTCTTCAAACTTGCTGGTTCCTGGAAGCAGATCGTGTGGGGCGAATCTTGCTTTGAGCAACGGTGTTTTGACACCCCAGCACTGTTCTTCTTCTCATCTCTCTCTAGTTTATTGTAACTTGTTCTGTCCCAATTGCAACACGTTTGCAAGGAAGAACGAGAGATCTTCTCTTTACTATTTCCCTCCTTCAGATTGTAATTTGGTTATTTGGTTTTTTGTACCATCGTAGATCTTGAGTTTGATTACTGCAAAGTTTTGTGTGACATCTCAGATCTCGATTGCTTCAGTTTTCCACCTTTGATCAAGCCCCGGGACTAACAATCTCAAAGCAAGATCCGTATAGATGGAAAACATTAATGCTTCGCTCCTCCAATCGGACTTCTGCAAGTTGGAAAAGTTCGATGGAGAGCACTATCAAGTCTGGAAGAGAAAGGTGTACCTAACTCTTCAACTAAAAGACGTTGATCATGTTCTGTTGGAGGAAGAACCCTCTGTTCCAGACACTGGATCTACTGCCGCCATCAACGCGGCTACCAAACTCCAGGCCAAGTGGAGAAGGGAAAATAGCATCTGCAGGCTTCTCATCCTGAATGCTATGGAGGATTCCTTGGCAGAATCCTATTCAAAGAAGGAACTTGCCAGAGACATATGGGAGTCTGTGGAAAATCTGTATGAAGAAGACAAGAATAGGAGCAAAATATTTGTGGTTGAAAAATATCACAAATTGCTCTTTGAGGACGAAAAGTCCATGTTACCACATGTGAAAGAATTTCTGAAGCTGCGTCAGAAACTGGAAGACGAAGAGATGCCCCTTCCCGACAAGTTTGTCGTCGGAGGAATCGTCTCAAAACTTCCTGCTGGATGGAGTACCTTCTATGCAAGGATGCACAGAAAGAAGCTAGACATTAGCTTGGGAGATCTACTTCAAGAGATCCATGTTGAGGACGAGATGTGTTCTCAACAGAAGGTGGACACTCTGTCCAAACAGTTGGCTAAAGCCAATCTGGTGCAAACGAGGGATCCCAAGGGGAAGCAGGCAGCTTCTCATCCCAAGAAGAAGGACTTCACTAATCTGAAAGTGAAGGGTCCTTCATTCAAGCAACAGAAGACTAAGTCCCACGTGACTTGTTACAATTGTGGCAAGAAAGACCACTACAAGAGTGAATGCAGATCTAAGCCTAAACAATCAGAGAAAGGTGAGCCTAATAAGGTTTCATTGGTTTCTAACATTGTTGCTATGATCCGACAGGTCACAACTGTGGGGGTTGACTCTGACTGGTGGATAGACACTGGTGCGACTTGCCATGTCTGTTCTGACAAGGAATGGTTCGTCACGTACCAGCCGATATCTGAGAAGGTTGTCATGGCGAACCAGGCCCAAGCTGAAGTTCTGGGGATTGGGACTGTGGAGCTGAAACTCACTTCTGGGAACACTCTGACGCTTCAAGGTGTGAAGCATGTTCCTGCGATTGCCAAGAACCTGATCTCTGGGAGCCTGCTCTGCAACGCAGGCTTGAGGATGGACATCAACGCTGGTCAGATGGTTATGTCCAAGAAGGGAACATACTTCGGGAAGGCTTATCAAACTTGTCAGCCAGTTTGATGACATTAATGCAGTTGCATTTTCTGATTATTCTCTTGAGTTGTGGCATAATAGACTAGGACATGTTCATTGTAAAAGCATCAATAAAATGTCTAGTCTAGGACTTATCTCCAAATGTGGGTGCACTCCGATAGCAAGATCACAAGAAAACCCTTTCATCGGGTCAATCGAAGCACAGATCTTCTGGAGTTGGTGCACTCCGATATCTGTGACTTCAAACATTTCTCCACGAAGGCCGGGATGAAGTATTTCATAACCTTCATCGACGACTTCTCAAAATACGCATTCGTCTACTTGCTCAAGTCCAAAGACGAAGCTTTCGAGAAGTTCAGAGAGTTCAGGGCCGAAGCTGAACGGCAGACCGGACAACAACTCAAGAGGTTGAGAAGTGATCGAGGTGGGGAGTACAGGTCTCATGAATTCGCATCGTTCTGCAAAGAACATGGAATCATATGCGAGACTACTGCTCCATATTCTCCTCAATCCAACGAAGTAGCAGAGAGGAAGAACCGAACATTAACAGAAATGATAAATTCTATGCTGCTCACTGCAGGTCTTCCAAAATGCTACTGGGGAGAAGCTGCCTTAACGGCCACTTTCATTCTGAATAGAGTGCCATATGCAACTTCGAAAGTAACTCCTCATGAACTCTGGTTCAAAGTCAGACCAAACTTGAATGTCATTCGAGTGTGGGGGTGTCTGGCGTATGTGAAGCTTCCAGATCTGAAGATTCAGAAGCTGTGGACAAGGACTACGAAGGCGATCTTCTTGGGGTATGCCGAGAAGAGTGATGCTCGGAGATTTCTTGATATTGAATCAAATCATATCATCAAATCTCGCGATGCTGAATACTTTGAAGACAAGTTTGCTAAAGACAAAAATATTGTTCTTTCGGACATTCCGAAAAATGATGTAGGTGCAAATGAGACTGAAATCTCATACGAGCCAGTAGTCCAAGAAGAAGCTGTTGTTGATGAAACAACTCTTGTACCAGAACTCACAGAGCCGTCAGCTAAGCGAGCGAGGAGATCGAAAGATTTCGGAGATGACTTTGTCACCTATCATGTGGGAGCAGATCCGCTTACCTATGATGAGGCGATGAAGACCAGAGATGCTATCTTCTGGAAGGAGGCAGTGAATGACGAGTTTGACTCTATCACCTCCAATAACACATGGGTGTTGGTAGATCTACCTGAAGGAGAAAAGCCTATTGGATGTAAATAGATCTTCAAGAAGAAGATGAAGGCAGATGGAACTATCGACAAGTTCAAGGCCAGGCTGGTCGCCAAGGGATTTTTTCAGAAACAGGGGATAGACTACTTTGACACGTACGCTCCAGTAGCTCGGATGACCACCATCAGAATGTTAATCGCTCTAGCAGCTATACATAAGTTGGTGATACATCAGATGGATGTAAAGACAGCATTCCTGAATGGAGAGCTGACCGAAGAGATTTACATAAAACAGCCAGATGGATTTGTCGTCAAAGGTCTTGAAGACAAAGTCTGCAAGTTGGTGAAATCATTATATGGTTTGAAGCAAGCTCCCAAGATGTGGCATGAAAAGTTTGACAAAGTTATTAGGTCAAACGGCTACAGAGTCAGCGAGACGGACAAATATGTTTACACAAAGTTCGCTGATGGATGAGGAGTCATCGTTTGTCTGTACGTGGACGACATGCTAATCCTAGGTACGGATATAGGCTGTGTCACAGAGACAAAGAAGTTCCTCTCAACCAAGTTCAGTATGAAGGACTTGGGGGATGCAGATGTCATCTTGGGAATAAAGATCATCCAGACAGACACTGGAGTAGCGCTGTCACAATCTCACTACATTGAGAAGATGCTCACACGATATGGGTATAAGGATCTTCCAGGGATCGATACGCCATACAGGTGTGATCAGAAGCTGAAGCCAAACTCGAGGAAAAGCGTCAGGCAGCTGGAGTATGCAAGCGTAATCTGGAGTTTGATGTATGCTACTACTGCCACAAGGCCTGACATAGCTTTCGTCGTGGGAATGCTGAGTTATTTCACGAGCAATCCAGGCATTGAGCACTGGAAAGCTGTGAAACGGGTTATGAGATATCTCAAGAAGACTCAGACATATGCACTGCACTACAACGGGTATCCGACAGTAGTGGAAGGCTTCAGTGATGCTAGCTGGTGTTCAGAAGTGGAAAGCGAGAGATCCACAGGTGGATATGTTTTTTCCTTGGGTGGAGCTGCTATATCGTGGAAGTCGAAGAAGCAGACAATACTCTCTCGTTCCTCCATGGAATCTGAATTCTATGCACTCGAAACTGCAGCAGATGAAGCAGAATGGCTTCGGGAGCTCATGTATGATCTTCCAGTGGTTGAAGCTCAGGTACCGACGATACCGATATACTGTGACAACCAGGCGACTGCGGCGGTGGCATCAAATGACCTCTTCAACGGGAAGAAGAGGACTGTACGGTTGAAGCACAGGGCAGTACACGATCTTATCAAAAGAGGTGTAATTGCAGTGGTTGATGTTCGGAGTCAGGAGAACCTGGCAGATCCGTTCACAAAGGGCCTCAAGCGCCAGTTGGTCGATGACACAGCTTGTAAAATAGGCTTGAAGGCATTCTGATAGTGTGTCTTTGTAATCCTACCATAAAAGTTTTATGCTATTAGTTCAAAGAGAAATCTACTAGACATCTAACTTTTGGTTCAAAGGAGGATCACTGACTGGGAAACTATCAGGTAACGGTAGGTACTTGTTCTATGGAACATGGAAGGGATACGGACCCATAACCACTGTTGTCTACTATGTATTTTTCTGCAGAAAAACAGATCCTGTGGAAGGTTGTCTTAAACGCCTTAATGAGTTCTCAGGCAGAGTAAATGTCTGGTGTGCTTTACAGGAAGCACGGTAGAGCAGCACTACAAGGAGTAAAACTCCATGCTACAGTGGGATGACTCCACCATGAGGTTCCCAGGTAGGGGTAATGCCTCGGCTTTGCAAGCCAAGTCATAGCGGCGTAGCACCGCAAATAGGCAGGTAGCCTAATGCTGTATGACGTAATTAAAGAGTTGTAGACAGCACTACAAAGGGGAGGATGGCCCCATGTTACAGTGGTACGACACCACGATGAGGTACCCAGGTAGGGGTAAAGCCTCGGCATTGCAAGCCATGTCGTTGCGGCGTAACACCGCAAGGAAGCCTTAGGCTTCATGCTGGGTAGTTTGGCACTACAAAGAGGCTTGTGACCTCATGCTACAGTAGTATGACACTACAATGAGGTTCCCAAGTAGGGGTAATGCCTCGGCTTCAGGCCATGTCATAGCGGCGTAGCACCGCAAGGAAGCGCAAGGCTTCATGCCATATCTCTTTAATAAAGAACTCACCTATAGTGTATGGAAAGAGATATCAGGCCATCTCTTGAGGGTAAACTTGTAGACGCCCAAAATTATACACTGAAACTAGGCTGGCACAGGGCCTTTAATGTGCAGCCAGAAGCACACGTAACTACACTTTATGAGTGGGAAGAATTACAATTGTGGTGCAGAATTCAAGGCGTAGTCCATTCTTGTATCACATTGTTATTTAACCCATGCGAGAAGATTCAAGTCGTCAGCGACATCTATCCTAATGCAAAATGGACAATTACTGTGGGGAACGCTCAACCCTGGACACATATATATGTTGTCATATGTGGGGGATTGTTGGTGCTTTCTTTGGTGCTTTCTTTACATGAAGAGAGCTTGCTCTCAACATGCCTTGTAAATTTTAGTCCCACATCGGAAATGCACCATGAGTTATCTCAACATATATACTTGGGTGTGTTGTTGAGAGATACACATGGGGTGGTGACCCTAAGGAGGGAACCATGTGGGTGATTTTACTAGGAGGTAAGAATAAGGCTCCAAGGATTAAGTATTAATGCTTTTGTCATTCTCTTGGATTTATTCCACTTGGAGCTAAGCCCCACAACGGAGCTTAGCGACTCGGACTCGGACTCGGGCTCGGGCTCGGGCTCGGGCTCATGGGCTCATGAGGCGTAATGTGGCGTTTTGTTGGCGCACTTAGCACGTCAGCAGTCATGCGGCTCATATGCGGCCATGCGGTCTTATGCGGTATGCGGCTCATATGCGGCCTCATGCGGTCCATGCGGCTCATGCGGCTCATGCGGTCCATGCGGCTCATGCGGCTCATGCGGTCCATGCGGTCCATGCGGCTCATGTGGTCCATGCGGCCCAAACGGTCCATGCGGCCAGGCTGCTGCTGCTGCTACCGCATGGAGGGCTACGCTGACTGTGCAGATTTCAAATCGGTTATGGAAAGGATGAATCAATGCAATTAATTCAGATCCTATCTTTGTGGGATTTGAATTAATTTCGTTCCTATCTTTGTGGGATTTGAATTAATTTAGTTCCTATCTTTGTGGGATTAGAATTAATTCGTTGTTATCTTTTTGTGATTTAATTCAATCTTACCATAACTGAAGAGGCGGCTAGGATTTCCACTCTCTCTCTATATATACTCTCTTCTGGCCTCCTTTGTGGGTACTACGAAAATACAAGTCAGAGAAGTAGAAAGAGAGAGAGAGCTGCTGCCGCCATTGCAAGTCCATCCGAGGAGTCAGAACAGAGGTGACATCGAGCGTTCCACAAGTTCTTCAAACTTGCTGGTTCCTGGAAGCAGATCGTGTGGGGCGAATCTTGCTTTGAGCAACGGTGTTTTGACACCCCAGCACTGTTCTTCTTCTCATCTCTCTCTAGTTTATTGTAACTTGTTCTGTCCCAATTACAACACGTTTGCAAGGAAGAACGAGAGATCTTCTCTTTACTATTTCCCTCCTTCAGATTGTAATTTGGTTATTTGGTTTTTTGTACCATCGTAGATCTTGAGTTTGATCACTGCAAAGTTTTGTGTGACATCTCAGATCTCGATTGCTTCAGTTTTCCATCTTTGATCAAGCCCCGGGACTAACAAATTACTCGTGGGATAACTAATTCCATAAATTTACATGAACAAGAACTTTCCGACAGAGGGAGTGGCAGAAATTGGACATGTCCAATTTCCGTCAGTCCGACTGTCGAAAATTGGACAGTTGCTGTTGCAAGCCGAGCCGGCTTTGTTTGGGGGTGGGAGGGTTAATGGCTTGCGGCTTTGGGTGGAGAGGGTAAATGGCTTGAGGCTTTGGGTGGAGGGGAGGGGAGAAAATTTTAATGTGCTGGCTGGTTGTATTATTGGTTGGGGTAGGTAAGTGTGTTGAGGTGAGGGAATAAAGCAGTTAGGTTCATAGAAAGGAGTGATATTGAATTGAGTGATGTTGAATTGTATGAGAAAGTGCGAGTGTTGGATAGTGAGAGAATCCAAAAAAAAGAAGGATGCGTGAGATTATATAGAGGGAGTTCATTGCACAAGAAGAGATTACAGAAGAAGAGGAGAAGAGAAAACAAGAGAGGAAGCAAGCACAGAAGAAAGACAGAAGAGAAGTTAGAAAGCAAAAATAAAAAATTAACAGAAGAAAGAAAAGAGAAGAAGAGGTTTGATTTTAATTTTTTTTTGTTCGTGGGTTAGTTATTCAATTTTTATATTGCTAACAGATGGATCGTCAAAACGATGGACGTATTCCGGGAGGACCCACCACAGATTTGATTATACAACAGTGTGTGTCACATATCTCGAACTTAGTATTTTATGGAAAGGTATACTAATTTTTAATTAATTATTTTTTTCTATTTTGTAGTAACAATGAAATGTAGTAATAATGAATTTTTTATATAGTTATACGATTATAGTGATGCTATACGAATGCGAAAGCATGTAACATGGCGTTATGAACACAACTTAGGATGTTAAAATTTGACTAGAAAAAGACTATGTTGGTCGTATTTGGATTTAAGTACATTGACGAGATAAGATTTCTATGTCATGATAGAGATTTGATTTTGATCCTAGAGGAACGTTGGTGGCCTGGACGAAATACATTTCAGATGCTGGTTGGAGAAATGACTATTACTCTAGCCGATGTTACAAATATTGTAGGATTACCTATTACGGGTGAACCTATAATATTTGATGAGTAATTTTCTAGTGATACTGTAATTATGGAGTGCCTAGGTGTGGAGCCACCAAAAATAAAAGACAAAAGTTTAGTCACATTTTCTTGGCTCCGTCACAATTTTATGCACCTGGATCGTATTGAGAATGACGAAGAGGTCTCTGTTGATGATAATCGAGTATGTATAACAGATAATGTTAATATTTATGTCACATCGTATATAATATTAGTTTTAACACCTATTAATTTTTTATTACCTGTTTAGGTTATTTCTTGCGCAATGGCCTACTTACTCGGATTAATAAGTGCAGTAGTCTTTCTGGACTCATCAGATATGCTAAACTTGCGTTATCTATCATTTTTGGAAGAGTTGACAACACCTACACTTCATGCATGGGGAGCATCCATGCTAGCATATCCATACAACTCTATGTCAGATTTTGTATATGTGCTTCCAGAAAATAAAATTATAAAAAATTTAAATGGATGCATGACGTTAATACACGTATAAAATTGTTGTACATATTATATAAAGTTATAATTTGTAAACTTATATCAAGTTATTCAATTTTTATAGGTTTGGTCCTACGAACATTCTCATATTGGTAGGCCAGTGACCGGCATTAATTCCAGTGCTGGTATCTTTCCAGTAGCGTTACGATGGACGACAACTGTAGTAGATCCATCACATGTTGTTCACACGAGCGCCTGTCACTCTCCGTTCCCGATATACGTATTTGCCTTCTTGATTCCTGTATAAGGCATATTGTATTTTGTACATGTGCACCATTTTAATTTATTTTTCTATTAGTTGTTGCATGTAGCCATAAATTATATCATTAGTTAAAATGGTTAAGAGCATGCTTAAGATTAGGATTTCCTTATGCCAACCCAACACTACTATATATATATATATATATATATATATATATATATATATATATATATATATATATAGTAGTGTTGGGTTGGCATAAGAAAATCCTAATATATATATATATATATATATATATATATATATTCTCTTTCTTTTCTCTCTCCTCATAACCGTTCATTCATTTCCCTCAACCACCACCATCATTAGGCAAGTACACCTTGCACCAAATGTAGAGATTCTTACATTTTTATTTCTGGATTTTTTTTCTTTGATATGATTTGTCTGTATTGTTCTTCTCATCATCCCCTACAAGTTTAGTACTTGGTATTTTCGGTTTTGATGGTTAGTTTTGAGTAGATCTATGTTCCAAAAACTATGGTTTATAGGTTTTTATGATTTTGATATATCAAACTTACTCTTTTTTGAAAACTACTTGTTCCATGTTGTAGATAATTTAATTTTATTCAGTTTTAACCTTTATTTTGCCCAATTTTAAGTCCTATAGACCAAGTTATGGACATTGGAAGTTTCTAAAATTCCATGGCCAAAAGCTTGCTGGTAGGGACGACACCTCGCGCACCTTTTGGTCTGCGCACCTTGCACCTCGCGCACCTTTTGGTCCGTGCACCTTGCACCTCGTGCATCCGTGCACCTTGCACCTCGTGTATCTTTTGGTCTGCGAACCTTACACCTCGCGTATATTTTGGTTCGCTCACCTTCAACCTCGTGCACGTCGCGCACCTCGTGCACATCGTGCACCTTTTCGTCCGCGCAACTTGCATCTCGCGCACCGTTTGGTCCGCACACCTTGCACCTCGTGCACCTTTTGGTCCGTACATCTTGCACCTCGTGTACCTTTTGGTCCGTGCACCTTAAAGCTTGCGTACCTTTTGGTTCGTGCATATTCTACCTCGTGCACCTCTTGCACCTCGTACACCTCGTGCATCTCATGTACCTCGTGCACCTCGCGTACCTCGTGCACCTCGCACACCTTGCACCTTGTGCGCCTTGCACCTTGCACCTCGCGCACCTTGCACCTTGCGCCATGCATCTTTTGCCAATGCACCGTTTGTGCCACTTAATGCTTTGCGTGCGTTTCATAACCTAAGTGCGTAGTGCCTTCTAGTTTCTCTTCCATCTTGTGGTTCGACCTTCATTTCTGACCTAACTATATATGTGTGTGATGGTCCAATGCGTGTACTTAGGTACAATCTATGTGAGCTCCGATGTGCTATCTCATGTGTAAAGTGTTCCTACACGATATATGTCAGTACATCCAATGCCTCCAGCACATACTTGATGAATGGTCAGTAGTAATGACGTGGTTTGTGTAACGTGTTGCATTACACTAAGGAGGGAACCTTATGTATGACTCCTTGAGCTAGTATGGATCCCTTCTTGGGGGTACTCGTACTAGGTACGGCATTTAGAAGAATGAGCATGTGACCACGGCATGTGAATCTCAAGATTAACCTTGGGTTAACTAGGCAACTAATCCGGTAGATCCATCGGGCTGGAAGAATCTCGAGATCGTGCCGCACTAGCCACCCCATGTTCCGTCCTGACGTGCCGGGTTGACCTATCCGACTTCTATCCGACTTCTATGTGCTATGTGTTATATGCTTTAGCGCGTGCATGGTTTCATCCGCTTATGGTGGATGACCATATCCGACTTCTATGTGCTATGTGTTATATGCTTTAGCGCGGTAGCCTTACGGGAGACCGGTGATCAAGGTGTTATATATATATATATATATATATATATATATATATATATATATATATGGAAGCGGATCAAAAGTCTCCATTAGAAAACACCCTAAAAACCTCCCTCACACTCATCCGTAATTTAATGTTAATATTAATGTTAATGTTAATATTAATATTAATGTTAATATTAACATTAAATACTAAAATTAACATTAAACTTAACATTAAAATTAATATTAACATTAACATTAACATTAATATGAAAATAAAAATAAATATTAATATTAACATTAACATTAATATTAACATTAATATTAACATTAATATTAACACTAATATTAACATTAACATTAATATTAATATTAAATTACGGATGAGAGTGAGGGAGTTTTTTAGGGGGTTTTCTAAGGGACTTTTGATCCGCTCCATATATATATATATATATATATATATATATATATATAGGATTGGCTAGTCCTGCTGGAACAACACGATCTGAGGATTCCTATAATAGCATTGCGGGAATAACCTCAACAAATATAGAAAGCCGCAGGAATGAATGGTCGCTTGAAAAATGACTTGACTGTGCCTTATACCTTCCGATAGTAGCCAAGGGATATGGACTGTCATGGTGCGTGGTCCAACCCATGTCCTTGTTTGGTTGTTGGGTTGGGCTATCGTGCTACGACGGGCTGTGAACCGAGGTAACGACCAGAAGCTTTTTATTATTATTATTCCTATTTATTATTATGCGAGGATTTCTTTTCTTCTGTTTATTTCCTTTTCGACTTGAAATCTCATTCTGAACGAGATTTCTTCTGATTTAATCAAAAACTTTCTGTGGGATTTCGAAGCTGATACTACGAAATCATTTGTGACTTCCTCGAAGTGTTGTATTTGATTTTGTCTATCTGAATCTTTCGGGATCTTAATAGTGCACCTTCTTCGAAGTGTTGCCAAATTCAGTTTTTCATCTTAAAATCACGTCCCGGGACTAACAGTTTATTTGTGAATTAAAAATTTCAAGGTAAAAGTATTTGTATGACGTTTTTTCATGTTCTATTTACTCTTAGTCAAAGAGAGATGAATGTTGATAATTGTTGGTGCTTTATTTACATGGAGAGAGCTTGCTCTCAACATGCCTTGTAAAATTTTAGTCCCACATTGGAAAAGCACCATGAGTTATCTCAACATATATACTTGGGTGTGTTGTTGAGAGATGCACATGGGGTGGTGACCCTAAGGAGGGAACCATGTGGGTGATTTTACTAGGAGGTAAGAATAAGGCTCCAAGGATTAAGCATTAATGCTTTTGTCATTCTCTTGGATTAATTCCACTTGGAGCTAAGCCCCAAAGGGGCTTAGCGACTCGGACTCGGACTCGGACTCGGGCTCATGGGCTCATGAGGCGTAATGTGGCGTTTTGTTGGCGCACTTTGCACTTAGCACGTCAGCAGTCATGCGGTCTTTATGCGGCTCATATGCGGCCATGCGGTCTTATGCGGCATGCGACTCATATGCGGCCTCATGCGGCTCATGCGGTCCATGCGGCTCATGCGGCTCATGCGGTCCATGCGGCTCATGCGGCTCATGCGGTCCATGCGGTCCATGCGGCTCATGCGGTCCATGCGGCTCATGCGGCTCATACGGCTCACGTGGCACATGCGGTCCATGCGGCCCAAGCGGTCCATGCGGCCAGGCTGCTGCTGCTGCTGCCGCATGGAGGGCTACGCTGACTGTACAGATTTCAAATCGGTTATGGAAAGGGTGAATCAATGCGATTAATTCAGATCCTATCTTTGTGGGATTTGAATTAATTTCGTTACTATATTTGTAGGATTTGAATTAATTCAGTTCCTATCTTTGTGGGATTAGAATTAATTCGTTGCTATCTTTTTGTGATTTGATTCAATCTTTCCATAACTGAAGAGGCGGCTAGGGTTTCCACCCTCTCTCTATAAATACTCTCTTCTGGCCTCCTTTGTGACTACCACGAAAAATACAAGTCAGAAAAGAGAGAAAGAGAGGGAGTTGCTGCCGCCATTGCAAGTCCATCCGAGGAGTCAGAACAGAGGTGACATCGAGCGTTCCACAAGTTCTTCAAACTTGCTGGTTCCTGGAAGCAGATCGTGTGGGGCGAATCTTGCTTTGAGCAACGGTGTTTTGACACCCCAGCATTGTTCTTCTTCTCATCTCTCTAGATTATTGTAACTTGTTCTGTCCCAATTGCAACACGTTTGCAAGGAAGAACAAAAGATCTTCTCTTTGCTATTTTTCTCCTTCATATTGTAATTTGGCTTTTTAGTTTTATTCGTAGATCTTGAGTTTGATCATCACAAAGTTTTGTGTGACATCTCAGATCTCGATTGCATTAGTTTTCATCTTCGATCAAGCCCCCGGGACTAACAATCTCAAAGCAAGATCCGTATAGATGGAAAACATTAATGCTTCGCTCCTCAAATCGGACTTCTGTAAGTTGGAAAAGTTCGATGGAGAGCACTATCAAGTCTGGAAGAGAAAGGTGTACCTAACTCTTCAACTGAAAGACGTTGATCATGTTCTGTTGGAGGAAGAACCCTCTGTTCCAGACACTGGATCTACTGCCGCCATCAACGCGGCTACCAAACTCCAGGCCAAGTGGAGAAGGGAAAATAGCATCTGCAGACTTCTCATCCTGAATGCTATGGAGGACTCCCTGGCAGAATCCTACTCAAAGAAGGAACTTGCCAGAGACATATGGAAGTCTGTGAAAAATTTGTATGAAGAAGACAAGAACAGGAGCAAAATGTTTGTGGTTGAAAAATATCACAAATTGCTCTTTGAGGACGAAAAATCCATGTTACCACAGGTGAAAGAATTTCTGAAGCTGCGTCAGAAACTGGAAGACGAAGAGATGCCCCTTCCCGACAAGTTTGTCGTCGGAGGGATCGTCTCAAAACTTCCTGCTGGATGGAGTACCTTCTATGCAAGGATGCACAGAAAGAAGCTAGACATTAGCTTGGGAGATCTACTTCAAGAGATCCATGTTGAGGACGAGATGCGTTCTCAACAGAAGGTGGACACTCTGTCCAAACAGTTGGCTAAAGCCAATCTGGTGCAAACGAGGGATCCCAAGGGGAAGCAGGCGGCTTCTCATCCCAAGAAGAAGGACTTCACTAATCTAAAAGTGAAGGGTCCTTCTTTCAAGCAACAGAAGACTAAGTCCCACGTGACTTGTTATAATTGTGGCAAGAAAGGCCACTACAAGAGTGAATGCAGATCTAAGCCTAAACAATCAGAGAAAGGTGAGCCTAATAAGGTTTCATTGGTTTCTAACGTTGTTGCTATGATCGGACAGGTCACAACTGTGGGGGTTGACTCTAACTGGTGGATAGACACTGGTGCGACTTGCCATGTCTGTTCAGGCAAGGAATGGTTCGTCACGTACCAGCCGATATCTGAGAAGGTTGTCATGGCAAACCAGGCCCAAGCTGAAGTTCTGGGGATCGGGACCGTGGAACTGAAACTCACTTCTGGGAACACTCTGACGCTTCAAGGTGTGAAGCATGTTCCGGCGATTGCCAAGAACCTGATCTCTGGGAGCCTGCTCTGCAACGCAGGCTTGAGGATGGACATCAATGCTGGTCAAATGGTGATGTCCAAGAAAGGAACATACTTCGGGAAGGCTTATCAAACCGAAGGCATGTTTAAAATTCAGCTTGTTAACCAGTTTGAAGACGTTAATGCAGTTGCATTTTCTGATTATTCTCTTGAGTTGTGGCATAATAGACTAGGACATGTTCATTGTAAGAGAATTAACAAAATGTCTAGTCAAGGACTTATCTCCAAATGTGGGGGTAAGGTGGAGAAGTGTGAGGTGTGTGCTCAGACGAAGATCAGAAGGAAACCCTTTCATCGGGTCAATAGAAGCACAGATCTTCTGGAGTTGGTGCACTCCGATATCTGTGACTTCAAACATTTCTCCACGAAGGCCGGGATGAAGTATTTCATAACCTTCATCGACGACTTCTCAAAATATGCGTTCGTCTACTTGCTCAAGTCCAAAGACGAAGCTTTCGAGAAGTTCAGAGAGTTCAGGACCGAGGCTGAACGGCAGACTGGACAACAACTCAAGAGGCTGAGAAGTGATCGAGGTGGGGAGTACAGGTCTCATGAATTCGCATCGTTCTGCAAAGAACATGGAATCATATGCGAGACTACTGCTCCATATTCTCCTCAATCCAACGGAGTAGCAGAGAGGAAGAACCGGACATTAACAGAAATGATGAATTCCATGCTGCTCACTGCAGGTCTTCCAAAATGCTACTGGGGAGAAGCTGCATTAACGGCCACTTTCATTCTGAATAGAGTGCCATATGCAACTTCGGACGTAACTCCTCATGAACTCTGGTTCAAAGTCAGACCCAACTTGAATGTCATTCGAGTGTGGGGGTGTCTGGCGTATGTGAAGCTTCCAGATCTGAAGATTCAGAAGCTGGGGACAAGGACTACGAAGGCTATCTTCTTGGGGTATGCCGAGAAGAGTGATGCTCGGAGATTTCTTGATATTGAATCAAATCATATTATCGAATCTCGCGATGCTGAATACTTTGAAGACAAGTTCGCAAAAGACAAAAACATTATTCTTTCGGACATTCCAGAAAATGATGTAGGTACTAATGAGACTGAAATCTCATACGAGCCAGTAGTCCAAGAAGAAGCTGTTGTTGATGAAACAACTCTTGCACCAGAACTCGCCGAGCCGTCAGCTAAGCGAGCGAGGAGACCGAAAGATTTCGGAGATGACTTTGTCACCTATCATGTGGAAGCAGATCCGCTTACCTATGATGAGGCGATGAAGACCAGAGATGCTATCTTCTGGAAGGAGGCAGTGAATGACGAGTTTGACTCTATCACCTCCAATAACACATGGGTGTTGGTAGATCTACCTGAAGGAGAAAAGCCTATTGGATGTAAATGGATCTTCAAGAAGAAGATGAAGGCAGATAGAACTATTGACAAGTTCAAGGCCAGGCTGGTCGCCAAGGAATTTTCTCAGAAACAGGGGATAGACTACTTCGACACGTACGCTCCAGTAGCTCGGATGACCACCATCAGGATGTTAATCGCTTTAGCAGCTATACATAAGTTGGTGATACATCAGATGGATGTAAAGACAGCGTTCCTGAATGGGGAACTGACCGAAGAGATTTACATGCAACAGCCAGATGGATTTGTCGTCAAAGGTCTTGAAGACAAAGTCTGCAAGTTGGTGAAATTATTATATGGTTTGAAGCAAGCTCCCAAGATGTGGCATGAGAAGTTTGACAAAGTTATTAGGTCAAACGGCTACAGAGTCAGCAAGACGGACAAATGTGTTTACACAAAGTTCGCTGATGGAAGAGGAGTCATCGTTTGTCTGTACGTGGACGACATGCTAATCCTAGGTACGGATATAGGCTGTGTCACAGAGACAAAGAAGTTCCTCTCAACCAAGTTCAGTATGAAGGACTTGGGGGATGCAGATGTCATCTTGGGCATAAAGATCATCCGGACAGATACTGGAGTAGCGCTGTCACAATCTCACTACATTGAGAAGATGCTCACACGATATGGGTATAAGGATCTTCCAGGGATCGATACGCCATACAGGTGTGATCAGAAGCTGAAGCCAAACTCGAGGGAAAGCGTCAGGCAGCTGGAGTATTCTAGCGTTATCGGAAGTTTGATGTACGCAACTACTGCCACAAGGCCTGACATAGCTTTCGCCGTGGGAATGCTGAGTCGGTTCACAAGCAACCCAGGGGTTGAGCACTGGAAAGCTGTGAAGCGAGTAATGAGATATCTCAAGAAGACTCAGACATATGCACTGCACTACAACGGGTATCCGACAGTAGTGGAAGGCTTCAGTAATGCTAGCTGGTGTTCAGAGGTGGAAAGCGAGAGATCCACAGGTGGATATATCTTTTCCTTGGGTGGAGCTGCTATATCGTGGAAGTCGAAGAAGCAGACTATACTCTCTCGTTCCTCCATGGAATCTGAATTCTATGCACTTGAAACTGCAGCAGATGAAGCAGAATGGCTTCGGGAGCTCATGTATGATCTTCCAGTGGTTGGGGCTCAGATACCGGCGATACCGATATACTGTGACAACCAGACGACTGCGGCGGTGGCATCAAATGACCTCTTCAACGGGAAGAAGAGGACTGTGCGGTTGAAGCACAGGGCAGTACACGATCTTATCAAAAGAGGTGTAATTGCAGTGGTTGATGTTCGGAGTCAGGAGAACCTGGCAGATCCGTTCACAAAGGGCCTCAAGCGCCAGTTGGTCGATGACACAGCTTATAAAATGGGCTTGAAGGCATTCTGATAGTGTGTCTTTGTAATCCTACCATAAAGTTTTATGCTATTAGTTCAAAGAGAAATCTACTAGGCATCTAACTTTTGGTTCAAAGGAGGATCATTGACTGGAAAACTATCAGGTAACAGTGGGTACTTGTTCTCTAGAACATGGAAGGGATACGGACCCATAACCACTGTTGTCTACTATGTATTTTTCTACGGAAAAATAGATCCTGTGGAAGGTTGGCTTAAACGCCTTAATGAGTTCTCAGGCAGAGTGAATGTCTGGTGTGCTTTACAGGAAGCACGGTAGAACAGCACTACAAGGAGTGAATCTCCATGCTACAGTGGGGTGACTCCACCATGAGGTTCCCAGGTAGGGGTAATGCCTCGGCTTTGCAAGCCAAGTCACAGCGGCGTAGCACCGCAAATAGGCAGGTAGCCTAATGCTGTATGACGTAATTAAAGAGTTGTAGACAGCACTACAAAGGGGAGGATGGCCCCATGTTACAGTGGCACGACACCACGATGAGGTACCCAGGTAGGGGTAAAGCCTCGGCATTGCAAGCCATGTCGTTGCGGCGTAACACCGCAAGAAAGCCTTAGGCTTCATGCTGGGTAGTTTGGCACTACAAAGAGGCTTGTGACCTCATGCTACAGTAGTATGACACTACGATGAGGTTCCCAGGTAGGGGTAATGCCTCGGCTTCAGGCCATGTCATAGCGGCGTAGCACCGCAAGGAAGCGCAAGGCTTCATGCCATATCTCTTTAATAAAGAACTCACCTATAGTGTATGAAAAGAGATATCAGGCCGTCTCTTGAGGGTAAACTTGTAGACGCCCAAAATTATACACTGAAACCAGGCTGGCACAGGGCCTTTAATGTGCAGCCAGAAGCACACGTAACTACACTTTGTGAGTGGGAAGAATTACAATTGTGGTGCAGAATTCAAGGCGTAGTCCATTCTTGTATCACATTGTTATTTAACCCATGCGGGAAGATTCAAGTCGTCAGCGACATCTATCCTAATGCAAAATGGACAGTTACTGTGGGGAACGCTCAACCCTGGACACATATATATGTTGTGATATGTGGGGGATTGTTGGTGCTTTATTTACATGGAGAGAGCTTGCTCTCAACATACCTTGTAAAATTTTAGTCCCACATTGAAAAAGCACCATGAGTTATCTCAACATATATACTTTGGTGTGTTGTTGAGAGATGCACATGGGGTGGTGACCCTAAGGAGGGAACCATGTGGGTGATTTTACTAGGAGGTAAGAATAAGGCTCCAAGGATTAAGCATTAATGCTTTTGTCATTCTCTTGGATTAATTCCACTTGGAGCTAAGCCCCAAAGGGGCTTAGCGACTCGGACTCGGACTCGGACTCGGACTCGGACTCGGACTCGGACTCGGACTCGGGCTCATGAGGCGTAATGTGGCGTTTTGTTGGCGCACTTTGCACTTAGCACGTCAGCAGTCATGCGGTCTTTATGCGGCTCATATGCGGCCATGCGGTCTTATGCGGCATACGGCTCATATGCGGCCTCATGCGGCTCATGCGGCCATGCGGTCCATGCGGCTCATGCGGCTCATGCGGTCCATGCGGCTCATGCGGCTCATGCGGTCCATGCGGCTCATGCGGTCCATGCGGTCCATGCGGCTCATGCGGTCCATACGGCTCATGCGGCTCACGCGGCACATGCGGTCCATGCGGTCCAAGCGGTCCATGCGGCCAGGCTGCTGCTGCTGCTGCCGCATGGAGGGCTACGCTGACTGTACAGATTTCAAATCGGTTTTGGAAAGGGTGAATCAATGCGATTAATTCAGATCCTATCTTTGTGGGATTTGAATTAATTTCGTTACTATATTTGTGGGATTTGAATTAATTCAGTTCCTATCTTTGTGGGATTAGAATTAATTCGTTGCTATCTTTTTGTGATTTGATTCAATCTTTCCATAACTGAAGAGGCGGCTAGGGTTTCCACCCTCTCTCTATAAATACTCTCTTCTGGCCTCCTTTGTGACTACCACGAAAAATACAAGTCAGAAAAGAGAGAAAGAGAGGGAGTTGCTGCCGCCATTGCAAGTCCATCCGAGGAGTCAGAACAGAGGTGACATCGAGCGTTCCACAAGTTCTTCAAACTTGCTGGTTCCTGGAAGCAGATCGTGTGGGGCGAATCTTGCTTTGAGCAACGGTGTTTTGACACCCCAGCATTGTTCTTCTTCTCATCTCTCTAGATTATTGTAACTTGTTCTGTCCCAATTGCAACACGTTTGCAAGGAAGAACAAGAGATCTTCTCTTTGCTATTTTTCTCCTTCATATTGTAATTTGGCTTTTTAGTTTTATTCGTAGATCTTGAGTTTGATCATCACAAAGTTTTGTGTGACATCTCAGATCTCGATTGCATTAGTTTTCATCTTCGATCAAGCCCCCGGGACTAACAATAATACTTGTCTAGTCTACGATTGAGGTGTAAAAGACCACCTTTATGCTTTGGTTGAATGTGAACATGCCCGGGAGGTGTGGCGTTGGATTCTTAATTGGCCGAGAGTTGGTGATCATTTTTCTTGGTTTCAAAGATATATTGTGTCAATTACTCCATGGGAGCATGGGTCGTTTGTTATTCGTGTGTGGTTTATTTAGAAAGACAAAAACAATGTGGTGCATGGAAACAAATAAGCAATAAAGACATTGGATGAGGCAAAAGCTCTTATTGACGACTTATCAGAGAGTACTGTTTCTCTCTTTCTCTTGTACTTCTCTGGCGACTCAAATGAGATGACAAGCCCCTCTGATGCAATTTATAAGTTAAATGTGAAGGAAGCAAAGGTTGGTGACAGTATGAAAGGAGGATTCAAGGGTGTTGTGAGAAATTCGATAGGATAATTCATGACTGAGGTTGATCCATCTTTTTTTTATATATATGAGAAGCTTTGGCAGCTTGTGAGGGGCTAATCACGGCTTTCGATGCTGGTTTTTGTCCCATTATTAATTCTCGAGATGGGATGTTGTTCTTATCGTCAAAGAAATCTATCAGTCGTGTGACGACTTTTGGTTATTTAGTAATAGGGTCATATAATATGTGATATTAGGATTTGGATTTTCAAATTGTCCGATATTAGAGTATAGGTCTCCAATTCACTAGCCTACTTGAACAACTCACTAGATTATGTGGTATTCCTCAGATGCTTATTGTCTTGATATTTAAGTTCGTCATGTGAGCCCAAACATATCATTCTGATCTTTGCCATTTCATTTTCCTTCGCAGGCAAACTTCATGCAAAAATTGATGGGAGTTATAGCAAACTAACAACGGTCCTCTTTAACACATTTATGCATAAAGGATGAAAATAGTCTCTATGATTATACTCTTTCTATTTTCTGGAATTGGTAAATATATTCAAAATCTACTGCTTCTTAGTATACATGTCGCGATAATCCTTGTTGCCTGTGCATCTTTATCTCGATCCATCACCTAGGCCACCACATAATCATCCACTTTGATAGAGATCTAGTTTGTGTCTACAAGCGAGGATCATTGCGCAGGAGTATTTTAGATTAGTTTATTTTTATTTTTATTTCGGCTAATTTGAGTCCGAGTTTATGTCTGCTCGAGTAATGTTCAGATTAGTTTGCAATTATATATATATAAAATCCGGATCCGTTTGCGGAGCCCCGCCAAAACCCTACCCCCATGCACCATCGAATCGTGCGGGGCCCACGCGATGATGCGCGATCCAACGGCCAAGGATCGCGGGGCTTCGACGGGACTCCAGAAACGGAGCTCCCGATCCGGACCCCCATATATATATATGCATGCGGCCCAAGTGGTCGGAGTTCGAGCCTCAGTGGAGGCGAGTTCGCCACAATTACCAACTGCTTCAATATATATATATATATATATATATATATATATATATATATATATATATATAAAATATATATATATGGTCCTTCTACAAAAAAAAAAAAAAAAATATATATATATATATATATATATATGGTCCTTCTACAATACATGGGATGTATCAATACATCCCAAACAATTGCATTGAAAATATATTGAAAATTGTAAAAGGTGTTTACTTTGACTTTGACTTTGACTTTACCTATTACTTTGACTTCGGCTTTAATTAGGGGTGCAACTCGGGCGGGCTAAACCCGAACCCGATCGGGTAAACCCGTTAATGGGTTGGGTTAGGGTTGAAGATATTCGGGTTCGGGCTTGGGCTCGGGTTAAAATATTTGAACCCGATCAAAAATCGGGTTGGGCTTGGGTTCATGTGTTTGGTAACCCGAAGAACCCGAAACCCGACATATATATAATTTATATATATATATTGTTTCATCCTACTTAAATAAAAAGTTTAAACTATAATTTTTTTTCACCCAAACTCTTCAATTCCTTGTCCTAAAGCTCATTTCAGTTTTATTTTGTAATGATTGAGGCTTGATTGCTATTTAATTATGCATTTAATATTACTCTTGTTTAAAATTATTTCAAATATCATATTAGAGTCCGATAAACCCGATGGACCCGACCCAACCCGATCCTCCGGGCTTGGTCTTGGGCTTCATATGTTGAACCCGAAGTCGGGTCGGACTTGGGCTTGGGCTAGGCTTATGATCTATCGGGTTGGGCTCGGGTTGACCTCAAACCCGACCCAACCCGCCCGAGTTGCACCCCTAGCTTTAATCTAAACCATTGGATCAACATTCAATGATTCAAATTTGGGTTGTATCGATACAAATTTTTACATGAAATGTATTGAAGAATTTTCCATATATATATATATATATATATATATATATATATATATATATATATATATATATATATATATATATATATTTGAAGCAATGAGTAATTGTGGCAAACTCGTCTCCACTGGGACTCGAACTTCCGACCGCTTGGGCTGCACGCGACTGCCCTCACATTAATTCCTTCACAGAAAATAAAATGTTGTTCTCTCGTTGCTCGAACCTACAACCTCGGGGTGGGGGGGTGGGGGGGGGATATGTCTCACTCTGTATATGATATTTTCTTACATATTGACAGCTTGAGGTATTCATGGGTGCTAGCACTGTTACTCTGTCTTTCTATTTCCTAGTTGCTGGAGTATTTGGCATGAATATCCCATATGTTGGAAAAGTGAATGAAAATTTGACTTGGAGAATTAATTAAAATATTTTTATTATTTTTTGTAAATTTCTAATCGATGTCGATTGAAAAAGGGTGTGTCCCTTTCAAATATTGTGTCTATTCGAAAGGGTGTATCCCTTCCAAACAATGTGTCTCTTTATGTTTGGTGTCCCTTTATCCCTTATAAAATGATAGTCCTATAAGTGTTTGTCACTTTCCGTTCCCAGAATACGTATTTTAATGCATGTACTGCTTTAATATATTTATTTAATATTTATCATGTATTGTCCTGTAGTTAAATCCCTTTAATTTTATGTTAATTAATTTTCTGCAATTTTATTTCTGCATTTTAATTCCTGCAATCTTAATTCTGTATTTTACTTTCTGCCTTGCTTTGGGTTCGGTTTGGTCTGGTTTAGCTTAGTTGGTTCATCTCAAACCCCCACCTACCACCACTCCTTCCATTTAAAGCCCATCCCCTTTTCTCTCTCTTCATTACTTCACCATTAAGCTTCTTCTTCCTCTTAACTTCTCCTCCACCTACCCAGCCACTAGGCAAGTGCCAAACTTGTTTCTTGATGGATCCCCGTTTTTATTGTTCCATCATCTTCCTTATTTGATTCTAAGGCTCTTTAGTACTTGGCATTTTCAATTTCCATGGCTTATTCGTTGTAGATCTAAGTTTGATGTATTTTTCGGATTTCTTAGGTTGTGATCTAGTAGACCCTGTTATCTTCAAGATTTGATGGTTCCATGTTGTAGAGAATTTCGTTCTACCCAATTTTGACCTATGGAAGTTCAGATTTGGGCTTAGAATGAAGGATTTAGGGAGCTTGGAAACAATGGTTTCCACGGTTCTGTCCTTAGAAATTCGGAGAAGAAGAACAGTTCTGGCCACGTAGCAAAGCTTGACCGCATGAGCCTTCATGCGGCAAGTTCCCTGGCCGCATGGGTATTTTGGCCGCATGAGTTCATTTGTTTGAACCGCATGAGACCGATTCCCCTCCCAGCCGCATGGGTCGACCGCATGGGACTTATCAGCCGCATGAGTCCTTAGCTAGCCGCATATGCATTCAGTCCCGCAGCCGCATGGCACTGATCATTCTCGGCCGCATGACGCTCTATGACCTCTCAGCCGCATATAGGGTTGCACTTATTCTTAGCCGCATGAATTTGGTTTTCCTTAGCCGCATATAGGCTTGTCCCATGTTCAGCCTCATGGGCGCATGATAGTTCGAGCCGCATGGGCGCATGATAGTTCGAGCCGCATGGACGCATGATAGTTCGAGCCGCATGGGCGCATGACAGTTCGAGCCGCATGGGGATTGCTATTCCCAGGCCGCATAGAATTTCCCCTGGCCGCATGGTCTCATTTGAACCATAGCCGCATGAGACCCCCTTTAAGTTCTAGTCGCCTAAGGCTTGCAGATTTTGGTCGCATGGGACTACTCATTTCCGGCCGCATGGAATCATCCTTGTTTGGCCGCATGAGTTTAAATTTCTTTGGCCGCATAATTTCCTGGCCGCATGAACTCAGATTCTAAATACTTTCTTGACTGATTCTTGTTCCAAAATGGCATTGATTGACATTGATTGACATCTATTAACATTAATTGATTGCCTTGGCATTTATTAACAGTGATTATTGTCTAAACATTAAAAATAATATTATTGGTTATCTCGATTAATAATTGATCATGCGTTCCTAGTTGGAACTAAGAGGCTGGCTAGTCGTCTTATTGAAATGAATGAATGAGACACGTTCATATTAAGTATGAACTATTATAATCGATTGGCCGATCCCGAACATTGACATACAGGCACACATGCAGGCTTCAATGTATTTATTTATTTATTTATTTTCTACAAAAGAAGCATGTGTACTTTATGGTCAAGGCATGATTATTCCGTGGTTAGTTTGGATTGTTGCATTACGCTATGTAAGACCTACAACCTAACCGCACGGGTACTCATTTGAATGACCATGATCCACGGCATGGGATTTCACTTAACGTAGAAACTATTAAGTTAAATAAAAATAATGATTGCATGGAGAGAATGGATTCTCGAGTTCTTACATGGCAGCCCTCTTGGGACTAGTAGTGCCCGACAGGCCGGTTGGTCCCTACAGATACTGCAAATCTGTCACACGGGCAGGGAGCGGTATATGGTTATATTATCTATTATATATTGTATATTGATGACGGGCGTCCCACTGGGACTCATCTAATTCATGATTGGCACAATTGATTGACTGGATAAACTAGCCTTGCTTGCACATAGTAAGAACTGAGGAATTCCTATTGCATAATTCCAGGATAACTTGGAACTCATAATAGCAAGCCATAGTAGTTGCATAGCCGTTTAAATTGGTTTGTTTGTGTACTGTACCTTCTCTGTTACCTAACTGAGATGATCAGAATATCAGGACATGACGGGCCAACTTCTGTCCTTGTTTGGTTGGGAGGTTGGTTCGAAGTGTCGTGATGTAATGTGAATCCCAGTAGTCAGCAGAGCTCTATTTATTATGTTTCCTATTTACTGGTTTCATCCTTCATATCGTGCTTCCTTGCGGTACTTGCTATTGGAGGTCTAACCTCTCTAGTTTTGCATGGCCAGATTTAGAGCCAGTCCCCGAGGATCCAGCTTACTTCTACCTCCACGATGGTCAACACTAGAGGGATGATCGCAGGAGGACTCGAGTAGGTTTTCTTACTTCCCCGCTCGTTTTGTTAAATACTTTATACTTTGTCGTTTGGCACCGACATGTTAGTCGGATTGTCTTGCACTTACTTTTGCATAATTGTAATTAAATCAGACTGCAGCTGATAACAATTGTGTATACTTTGCTACATCATCTGGTTATGTTTTGTAAAGCCAGATATCAAGAACATTTTGATAGAGCGTTTGGGACGCCTTACTGCTTTATCTCATATGTCCTCTATTTCTGTTTCTTATTTGAATGATTGAGACAATAGATGTGAAATGACCATAGTAAGACTTTCATGTAGTATGCACCCCCTCGTCTTTTAGACATCATTGATCGTATTATACGGTATTCATCTACCCGTAATACGTAGCTGGCTGAGTCACTCTCCCGCTCTCCAGTATTCTGGTTCTGGGGCGTGACAAGGTTTTAGTGGTGGCCCATGCAGGTCTGATTTCAGACTTGTAGGGTGTTTTGATTTATAGGATGTCTCAATCACATATGTTTTCCCTTGATATCCTGATTCGTTATTCTCGATCGTAGCTTGACATTCCGGCATCTTTTGACTTCATTGATCTTTCCTGTCCGATCGTTTGATTGTTCTTTTGTCCCTTTTCTTAGGGGCACTTCGTCCGTATCTGCCAGGACTGGACAGCAGCAACAAGGGCAACATGGGCAACCTGACCATGTTGGTCAGCAACAAGGGCCGGTACTAACCCAAGAGGCTATTCAAGAAGAAGTGATAGTGGAAGCAGCAGCTGGATCGCAGTATCCGGAGGTTCCACCGCCACCAACAGTTCCACCTACCCCTGTGGAGGTAGACACACCGGCTCTTCTGGAGATCATGAGAGGAATGATGGCTACCCAACAACATCAGATGTTAGCCCAGCAGCGCATGCACGCTCAGTTGCAAGAGCAGAATGTACTACTCAACCAAGGATTACAGACGGCATTGGAAAGAGGGGCGAGGCCAGATTTGGAAGCATCAACCAGATTTTGCAAGTACAACCCCTGCCGTTTCGAGGGCACGGAGGATGCCATCTCAGCAAATGCATGGCTTAAGGATATTGAGGCTATTCTGACAGCGGCTAAGGTGCCGGTAGAAGAACGTGTGGATCAGGTGAAGTTGCTACTTCAGGATCTCGCCCGTGATTGGTGGGAATAAGAGGAAGTGGGCATCAGACGTCCTGTGGCTTGGGACGACTTTACAGCAAGATTCAAGATCAAGTACTATGGGATTGTGGCGCAGTTTGAGCTACAACAGAAGTTTATCAACCTCAAACAGGCTGGCAAGACTGTAGATGCTTATGCAGCGGAGTTCTGCAGATTGAGTAGGTTCGCCCCAGAGATGGTAGCAACAGAGAGCCAGAGGGCTATGAGGTTCCAGCAAGGGTTTCATCTTGAGCTCTTGCAATTGATAGAGGGGCACAATTACCAGACTTTTGATGAAGTATTGACGGCAACCCGAAGGCATGAAATCACCATTCAGAGGATCACGGCTAGGACTGGGGGTCAGAAGAGATCTCACAGTCAGATTGAAAGAGGAGAGGGAGCAGCGCCCCGAACAACAGTACTATTCCCTGGCATTCGCATCCACGATGTGGCGATACGAGGGCCAGCACCACCATCCAGGCAGCAGCAGCAACAACAGAGAAAGAACCAGCAACCCCCAGCGGGCTGCACTTATTGTGGGAAGATAGGGCACACTAGAGACGTGTGTCGGACATTGAACGGGCTGTGTTTGATATGTGGAAATCCAGATCATCGAGTTACCACATGTCCCATGAATTCGAGGTCGGGAGGACCAGTGCAGCAGTTTCCTGCTCTGCCAGCACCAGGGGCAGGACAGTATCGAGGACCAGCGGTAGCAGTGAGACCGTTGGCACAGCGTCCGTTAATGCCGCAGGCTCAGATATTTCGGCAGCAAGGACCGCCGATGCAGCAACACCAACATAGACCACCCCAGCATCATCAAGGAAGGGGCCAGCAGCAGCACCAGGCTAGGCCGCAGCATGGGAACCAACAAGGAGGTCGAGGGCAGGCATTCATCCTATCCCTAGAGGAGGAATTAGCATCGGGAGATGTTGTGGCAGGTAACATTTTCGTCGCCTTATATCCCGCAGTAGCATTGTTTGATTCGGGAGGATCCCACTCATTTATATCTGCACAATTTGCAACACGGCTAGGAATGGAGTTCGAGGCATTGCCAGGGTGTCACTCCCCGATCCTGGAATACGTATTTTAATACGTAAACCAATAAATTATATTTACCTTGTATTTATACGATATTTATTATGCTGTATTTCTTCATGCATTTCCCAAAAATATTCGACAAAATATTATTTCATAATTTATTTTCTGCATTTGGGCCTACAGTTTTGGCTCATTTGGGAAACCTATTCTTGGTTCACCAATGGTTCATCATGAACCCATGGGTTCAAGATTCTATATAATAACTCATCTCATTCTCTCTCCTCTCATTTATTTCCTTTCATTTCCTTCCTCCACCAACCAAGGCAAGTACCAACTTGCTCAAGAGATGGATCCACAAAAGATGTTGATATTTTCTTACAAAATTATTTGCCAAAATATGTTCTTCTCCTCATTCTATACTAGTTTAGAACTTGAAGTTTTCCATTTTGAAGCTTTAATTTTTGTAGAGGTTTTAACCATTTTCGGATCTTCTTGGTTTGATCTAGCAAACTTCATTATTTTCAAGTTTTGATGGTTCCATATTGTAGAGAATTTTATTCTACCCAATTTTGACCTTTGAAAAGTTGGATTTGGACTTATTTTGACCAAGTTATGGACTTTTGAAGCTTTGGGTTCAACCCATGGAGTTCTTGCTGTTTGGAGAAGACAGTGAGCAGTGCACAAGCTTTTTAGCTTGCGCCACTGAGTTGCGCGCGCTCTTTAGCGCAGCGCAGTCCTCATACGCTGCCTTTTGGGAGCATATGTCTTGCATACGCTCACTTGTGTGACAAGGAGTCGTATGGAGTCCATACGCTGCCTTTTAGGAGCGTATGTCTTGCATACGCTCACTTGTGTGACAAGGAGTCGTATGGAGTTCATACGCTGCCTTTTGGAGGCGTATGACCTGAGCGTACGCTGACCTGAGCGTACGCTGACCTGAGCGTAGTATGACCTGAGCGTAGGCTGACCTGAGCGTACGCTGACCTGAGCGTAGTATGACCTGAGCGTAGCCTGACTTGAGCGCGCTCTGACCTGGACTCCCCTATACCTTATATTTTTATATGTATATATTATATTGTATATATATATATATATATATATATATATATGTAATTGTTTGTGTATGTTATATATCCTTACGTCTTTTGTCCTGAGCATGATATGAGCACTAATGTGACCCCGGTGAACAAAGTGTTCCTACCTGATACTTGTACCTGAATGTCCCAGTTCTCGTTCATGCTCGACAAATGACTCGTAACTCCACGTGGCATATTTGTAATGATGTATTACACCAAGGAGGGTAGAACATGTTGACATACTGATTGACATGGATCCTCTTTTGGGGTGCTCGTGCTTGAGTACGACATTTAGGAGGATAATCATGCAGGCCACAGCATGTGAGTCCAAGATTTCATCTAGGGTTAAACTAGGCAACTAAATATACTAGATGCATGGGGAGGGCAGAATCCCGAGATCGTGTTACACCAGCCGCCTTGAGATATTGTCTTGACGCGCCGGCTGGTCTCCACGGATACTGTGTCATCCGCAATGAGTGGATGACTGTATCCGATTAATTCCTGCTATATATTATATGTCTTGGCAAGGTGGCCTTACGAGGGACCTGTGCTCAAAGACACCTGTCTACGCGAACCCCTGGGTTGGCTAGCCTTGCTGGAAAGATACAATCTGAGGATTTTGAAATAACATGACGCGAGGATAACCTCGTCCCACTAGAAACTCGTAGACTTGATTGGCCGCGAAAATGACTTGCGTGTATCTTATTACCTTCCGTGAATAACTGAGGGAAGCGGACTGTCATGGTACGTGATCCAACCCATGTTCTTGTTTGATTGTTGGGTTGGTTATCGTACTATGACAGGCTGTGGACCGAAGTTATGAACGGAAGACTTATTCTGGTTGTGAAGTGCTACTTCTATGAATGACTGAGGAACATGGTCTATCATGGTACATGATCCAACCCATGTTCTTGTTTGATTGTTGGGTTGGTTATTGTACTGCGATAGGCTATCGACCGAAGTCATGATCAGGAGATTTTATTGTTTATACCTTTTAACTTATGTAAAAGTTATAGAGTACGACACGTCCCGACTCCATGCGGCACCTTTTGTCCTTGTTTGGTTGTAAGGGTGCCATATGGGTTCGAGGATGTTGTGCTACCCTATAATAGTTACATACGTATTACTATTATCAATCATTCTATTATCTGGGTTTTTTAATCTTAACTCTTGTGCCCCTTTGGCGGTACTTGCTATTCGGGGCTGACCCCGCTGGTTTTGTTTGGCCAGATGTCGTAGCAGAGCCAGAGGACACGATCTTCCTCCCTGACATCCATGGTGCATACTAGGAGCATGGCGGTTCGGGGACTCGAGTGGGTTTCTTCTCCACCACTCCTGCTTATACTTTGTGCGGCATTTAGCCACCGACACCTGTTAGCCGGATCACTTGATATTTTGTGTCAGTACATAATTGTAATTAAACAGACTGCAGCTGTGTATAATTTTGTACTCCTGACTCTCTGAGATAGCTAAATTATAAAGCTAGTCTCTCATGACCATTTTGATGAAGCGTCCGGGATGCCTTACTGCTTTATCTTTAATGTTCATTTATTTGCTGATGTGATTTGATTGATTGAGACATAGAACTCTGTGGGACCATAGGAGACTTGATTGTAGCATGTACCCCTTAGTCTCTCGACAGCCACGATCGCCGTATGACGTTACGTACCTCATATGGAGTAGCTGGCCTAGTCCGTCTCCGTATTTCGGTACTGGGGCGTGACAAGGTTTTAGTGGTGGCCCATGCAGGTCACTTTTTCAGACTTGTGGGGTATTGCGAATTATTAGGAGTCTCAATCAAAACTTGTTCCCCTTGAAATTCTGTTTCGAATTCTCTGTCCTTGCCTTGATCTCTAACCTGACTTGCATCCTCAAAATCTTCCTCGTTCGGACTTGATAATCTTTTATCTTTCTCTCTAGAGGTGCTTCATTCTCAGTAGCGGGTGAGGCACATGAGGAAGAGCAGCGAGAGCATGGCTCGACTGGGCACCAGCAGGGGAGAGAACCTTCCCTAGGGCAGACACGACCAGAAGTGGAACCAGAGGCAGTGGAGCCGCAGGTTATTGAAACTCCTGCAGCACCAACAGCGACGGCAGTACCAGATGTCGTAGCACTCCTGGAGATCATCCGGGGGATTCTTGTCACTCATCAACAGCAACAGACTCAGCAGCAGGAGCAGAACGTATTGTTGAACCAAGGGATTCAGTTAGCTCTTGAGAGGAGTGCCGGGGTTGACTCGGGAGCATCAGGAAGGTTCCGTCGCTTGAACCCGAGGTATTTTGATGGCACGGAGGATGCCATCACTGCGGATGCATGGATTCAAGACATCAAAGCCATTCTTGTGGCAGCCAAGGTTCCAGATGATGAGAAGGTTGATCAGGTCAAACTAGTACTTCAGGATCTTGCCCGCGACTGGTGGGCATCAGAAGAAGTTGGTATAAGACGCCCTGTTCGTTGGATCACCTTCAGTGAAAGATTCAAGGCCAAGTATTTTGGTGTAGTAGCTCGATATGAGCTCCAGCAGAAGTTTATTAGTCTCAAGCAAGCAGGCAAGACCGTAGATGGGTATGCAGCAGAGTTCTGCAGATTGTGCCGTTTCGTACCAGCAATGGTGGCAACGGAGCCAGAGAAAGCTATGAGGTTTCAGCAGGGACTTCATTTGGAACTACTGCAGCTTGTGGAGGGACACGACTACCAGACATTTGACGATGTTTTGACGGCCGCTCGGAGGCACGAGCTTACCCAGCAGAGGTTGGCATCGAGGACAGGAGGTCAGAAGAGATCTCATTCCCGGGTTGGAGGAGGAGCAACGCAGCGAACATAGGCACCAGCACCCGGTGTATGTATTCATGATACAGGAGCGCCGCGAAGGACGGCCATGTCAACTAATACAGCGCCAGTTCGGCATCAGCAGCCGAGGAACCAACAGCAGCGTCAGGGAGCACCCCAGGGCTGTACATTCTGTAGGAAGGCAGGGCACACGAAGGAGGTATATCGGTCAGCGAATGGCTTATGCTTGAGGTGTGGTAGTTCAGACCACCGTATTTCCACTTGTCCTATGATGCAGAGGCCAGGAGGGCCAGCTCAGCAGTTTCCAGCGTTGCCAGCTCCGGTGGCAACCCCGAGTGGAGGGCCAGTATTAGCAGTGAGGCCCTTAGCCCAGCGTCTACCAACGCAGGCTCAGATGTTTCGCCAAGCACAGGAAGCCGGAGGCCCTCAAGGGCAGCAACAACATGGTCGAGGAAGGCCGCAACAAGGAGCTCCGTGGGGCCAGGGCCAGGCTCTCGCATTATCTTTGGGGGAGGCTCTAGCGTCTAGTGATGTGGTGGCAGGTAAAATTCTCGTCACCTCATTTCCCGCTGTAGCATTATTTGATTCAGGCGCTACTCATTCATTCATCTCTGCACAATATGCTACACGGATTGGACTAGTGTTTGAGGCATTGTCGGAGAGGATGGATATACTCACCGGCAATGGGCTCGTAGAATGTGAAACCCGTAAATTTTCAATTTCATTATAATTATTAATTTTTGTGTTGTTAAATTATTTTCAGATTGTTAATATTATTTGTTAGATCAAAAAAATTATTTTTCAAAATAATGAACTTGGATTTTTGTTTGTTTAGCCAGACCCAAACCGACTCGAATTAATTGTGACTAAAAAAAATTATTTGGTTTTAAAATATTAGTTAAATATTTTATAGGAAATTATTTCTTGTAGCCTAAAGTATTTATTTAGGCAAAGCCTTTAGGTCCAATGACCAAACCAAGTATTTTAGCCAAGTTCATATTATTAAAGTCTTTGTTTCAAGCCCATTCATTTTTAGGCCATACCCAAGAGCCCAAACCATTAACCCATTTATTGGGCACACACCCAATAGTTATTTAAAACCCATCATTCTTTTACCCATTAACCCAATGTTTATATTGGATCCATATGGTTTCAAAACCATTAAGCAACAACCCACTTAAAAAAAAAATCCTTTCAGCCAAAACAAATTTTTATTAAATATTAAATGACATTAACTCATTCCTTTACAACTATTCAACAGTAAGGAAAGGAACATTTCCTTTCATCTTTCCAAACGTGACCCGAGCTCCCTTCGGATTCCCGAACGGCCGACGATCCACCTCCCCTCTCCGGTAACCTTCCTTTCCTTCATCTATATAAACCCTCTTTCACTCCATCCTCACCACCACAATCCCATTATTCTTCTTCCCCCAATTCTCAAACCAAACCGTGCCCTAACCCCGTTCTCCGGCGAGATTCACTGACTCCGGAGTCGATTCCGACCGCCGACCATCGCCTGAGGCTGCCAGCGCCACCCTCCTCAGGCCACGCCCTCTTCGGCGACCCCACCAAGCTGACCCCGGGCCGCCCCCTACCCGGTGCACCTCCCCGGCGTCAACCCGAGCCCCGGCGCCTGACCCGCTGACCGCCGGCGTTTGCCCCGGTGGCCGCCCCTGTTCGACTCGAGTTCTTCCGGTTCGCTGTTGGACGACTTCTTTTTGTTCCGTTACCGCGACGGTTCCCGTTCCGAGCTCCAATTCGGTTTCTGTTGTTGGTACACTCTGACCCAATATTTTTCTTTACCGTCTATGATGATACTGGTCCTACAAATTCTTTCTGGAATTTGGTTTCGGTAACGTAATGACTACGTTACTTGGAATTTCCGAGTTCTTCGGGAAATCTTTTGCTGCTAGTTGGCTTTGCTGGAATGTTTTGTTCAGAACTTAGTTCTGAAGAATTCTCGAAATTTTCGAGAACCCTTTTTGAAGTAGTTCTGTATTCTCGGGTTTCCGAGAATTATCGGGATTAATTCGATATTAGAATTTATTACATAAAATTTGGTTTTTGTTCTCTGTGAGTTAGTTCTTTGTTCCTGAGGGGAAATTTCGGATATATATATGTATATATACTAGAGTTGTTTCTCTTGGAAAGTTGATTTGGAATGGTTTCGGGTTTTTGGGAAATTACGCTATCATTTCGGAAATGCTGCGTTGGCTTTGGATATATATATATTCTATGAATTTCGGGTTTCGAGAGTTATTCTGCGGGTTTATGGAGCGTTTCCCAGTTTTTGGGTTGACCGAAAACAGAGGAGATGCTGCCGAAAATTTTACAAAATAATAAAAATGATTTTAAAATGATTTTGGTAAAAATATTATTTTAATAATATTTTTGGGCGACGACCTTAATGGTCAATGGGCCCCAGCAAAATGCAAACGTACCGGTTTGTCCGGACGTTGAGGCAGAGTAGCTGATTGTGATGATTGGACCAGAGTCTGAGACTCATACTACTTTTACAATTTTATTTAGAATTTATGATTGATAATATTTAATTTTGTAGGCGATTTAAGGGACTAACCTTTTTCCTCTTATTTTAATTCGTGTATTAATTTGTAAGGGCATAAGCCCATTCATTTATTTTCTGTAAATTTTGTAATAAGTAGGAACGGTAAATTGAGATTTTCTGGATGTTGTGCGAGCGCGTAAAACTAAAAATATTAATTATTATTAATTATAATTTAGAATTCATGATATTTCTCGTTTAAAGGAAAATGTATAGTTTTATATATTTATAAAAATACCAAGTTTTCCTAAATAAAATGATAAATACAATTTTTCCGAAAATAGACATAAATCGATGTTTCTAAATTGTAACGCACTAGTAAACGCATTTTTGGTTGTGTTGATTAAACAAGATTAAAATTTACTAAGAAAGAAAATAGAGATTGTAACTAGCACACTTAGTTGGTTTGATACAGTTTGATAAGTATAGATGCTCCATTTGTAGGATTTCGAAGGCGTAACTAGCATCTACTCGGAACATCCATCGACTCTCAGTTTAAATCAAGGCAAGTACGGTTGTGGTTAATTGCAGTTTAATTAATTTTAGAAATTTTGCATGTTAAATACACAACTGTTACACGTACTCTCTCCTAGAGTAATATTGAATCATTGCATCGGGATAATGGGGAGTAGCGTAGTTATCTATGATCAAAGCCAAATAGTTAATGAATGTGCGAGCTTACCCCTCTTCACACGGGGTTAGGCCGGACCGTATCAATAGGATACAATTGAATCATCCTAAACCGGTCATAGATACTGCTTACTCAAATCACAATTGTTTTATAGTTGGAAATCATTGTTTCAAAATTATTTAATATTGCAAGTTTCTATTTATTATGCAAATTGTTATTTTTCATAATTGTACTTGCTCCTTTCCTGACTGGATCCCCCACACCCAATAGGTTCTATTGATGACTCAGAGCTACTGATTAGTAGTTACTACGACCCGGAGCTGTACCCTGCTGTGCTCCCAGACGAGGTTCATGGAGATGATGATGACACTTCTGCTTAGTTGAAGTTTTAATTTATCTTTTAAATAAAATAAATATTATGTTAAAGTTGTGGACAAGCTTTGTAATGGACAAGTTTATATTATCGTTTAATTAAATGTTGTGGCAATTATAGTTTCAAATGTTGTTGATTGTACCTGCATATGGAACACAGCTTACTGCCGCCGTCTCAACAACGGTGCAGGCTGGGCATGATCCGAGTCGACCCAAGAAATTGGGATCGGGTCGTGACATGTTTTTAGTGGTGGCCCATGCAGGTCTCTAATATCAACAACTTAGGAAAACCTAGGAAACAGTTAGAACACTAGAACATCAAATTGCCACAACATAGGACCGATATATATATATATTATTATTAAATATTTTTGTTTGACTATAGATAGGCTACCTTGCTTATGTTTTTATCCTAAAACTTCCAGAGAATGACCACTGACAATACCAACCCTGCTGGCGATGGGATGTCAACACCTGACCATACCCCACCTCCCCAATCAAGTCCGGATCCTACACCTCGGCAGTTGGCCGACCGTCCCCATAATACAACGACGGATCCATCATCTTCTCGGACAGAGATGCAACCCCCTGTGGTTACGCCTACTCCAGCTGCCCCACCGGTGCCTGTGGACCCCACTGACCTCATAGGTCTGCTAAGAGGAGTGTTAGAAGCCCAGAGAACTCAAGCTGAAGCTCATCGTGAGCAGACGGCCATTATGAGAGAATGCATGGAGAACGCCCATAGCGTGGCAATGGCTGCACTGGAAAGAGGAGAAGCAGCTCAACAGGAACCAAGGCCTGCCAAGGTGGGCGATATTGAGAGCTTTAAGAAGCAGAACCCTCGACCCTTCAAGGGAACCGAGGGAATTGTCTATGCTGATGAATGGCTCGACAATATGGAGCGTCTCCTGAGCGTTGCTCGGCTTCCAGAAGACCTCAAGGCCGAAGCAGTGGGACTCCAACTGCAGAATGTAGCAAGCACCTGGTATCGGAATGAACCCCGACTCCAGGATAGGCAAGTTGACTGGGACACCTTCAAGAGGTTGTTCCAGAGGAAGTTCTTCCCAACTTCAGAGTTGCGGGAGATGGAGCGACAATTCCAGAACCTGAAGCAGGGCAACATGACTGTGGGAGAATATGCTGCAGAATTTGGCCAGCTCAGCCGATTTGCCAAGAATCTGGTGGCTGATCCTGACGATCGTACTGAAAGGTTCAGATATGGACTAAGAGAAGAGATCCGCACCCATGTGATCTCAGGCGGTGCCAAGACTTATGAGAAGATCCTGGAACGAGCACAAGACATAGAGAAGAGCCAACCTGCCCGCTCGAAGAGAGATTATCCTGGAACTAGCAACTTCCAGGGTAATCAGAAGAAGCCCAACAACAACAACAACAACAACAACAGGCCCCAGCATCACCAGCAAGCAAGGAATAATGATGTAGCACCCCAGAAGCAGATCCCTGTTTGTAGCTATTACAAGAGGCCGGGTCATCAGGTGAACATCTGTCGGAAGAGGCTTGGACAATGTCTGATCTGTGGGTCTACCACCCACCAAGTGAAGGACTGCCCCTCAGCGGCCAACAGAGCTGGAGGAAATCAGCAGAAAGGACCTCTGCCCACTCAGCAGCAACAATTTGGGCAGCATCAACAGAAGATGGGGCGAGCTTTTGCCCTAACTGCAGAGGAACCAGAGCCGGAGCAGGAACCTATTACGGATGTCATATCAGGTTACATCTATGTACATTCTTATCCTGCATTAGCTTTATTCGACTCTGGTGCAACACACAGTTTCATAGCAACAAAGTTTATCTCTGCACACCATATAGTTACTGGCTTTAGCAAGAGGATTTGTAGGGTTATGACTGGAGGTGGACCCCTACCTATAACAGAGACCTGTAATTGCCCCATTTTAATATCTGGCCATAAGTTTGTAGCACCTTTACTGGTAATGCCCTTGCCCAACTATGACATAGTCCTTGGAATGGACTGGTTGAGCAAGCAGCATGCGCTGATAGATTGTTACAGAGGATGTGTAATCTTCAGCCCACCTGGAGGGCCAGAGTTTGAAGTCTCTAGAGCTCCGGAGGTTATGGAGAGTATTGTCTACTCTATTTCTGAAGAACCTGAACCTCCCCATCCCATCATAGCGAAATTCATGGATGTTTTCCCTGATAGTCTTCCTGGGCTACCCCCAGATCGGGACATAGAATTCACTATTGATTTAGTCCCAGGCTCTTCCCCGATTTCTAAGGGATGTTATAGAGTCAACCCGAAGGAGGCCAAAGAGATGAAGGAGCAGATCAACGAACTGAAGTGTCTGGGATTCATTCGAGACGGAGATTCACCCTGGGGAGCACCTGTCTTGTTTGTGCCCAAGAAGGACGGAACGGTACGGATGTGCATCGACTACCGGGCGCTGAACAATGTCACAATCAAGAACAAGTACCCTCTGCCCCGGATCGATGACTTATTTGACCAGTTGAGTGGAGCCAAGGTATTTTCCAAGATTGATCTCAGGTCTGGCTATCATCAGATCAAGGTCAGGAAGGAAGACATTCCCAAGACGGCATTCAACACCAAGTATGGGCAGTTCGAATTCTTGGTCATGCCGTTTGGTCTGACGAATGCTCCTGCTGTGTTCATGAACCTTATGAACAAGGTTTTCCATGAATACTTAGACCAGTTTGTCGTCGTCTTCATTGATGACATACTGATCTATTCAAAGACGAAGGAGGAGCACGAAGAGCACCTCAGGAAAGTTCTGGAAATTTTGAGAAAGGAGAAGCTGTACGGTAAGCTTTCCAAGTGTGAATTCTTTCTAGACAAGGTAGATTTTTTTGGCCATGTTGTCACAGGAGAAGGAATTTCTGTGGACCCAAAGAAGATAGCTGCTGTGGAGAAGTGGCCTACCCCAAGCTCAGTTGCTGACATCAGAAGTTTCTTGGGCTTGGCGGGCTACTATCGGAAGTTCATGAAGGACTTTGCTAGAATTGCTGAACCAATGACGAAGCTGACTCGGAAGAATGAAGAGTTCATCTGGACGGAGGACTGCCAAGCAGCGTTCGAGGAGTTGAAGAAGAGGCTCACCACTGTACCAATCCTTGCGCTACCCGCAGGATCCGGTGGATTCACAATCTACAGTGACGCCTCGGGCAAAGGACTGGGTTGCGTTCTTCAACAACATGGGAAAGTGATTGCTTATGCATCTAGGCAATTACGGACTCATGAGAAGAACTATCCCACTCATGATCTGGAGCTTGCTGCAGTCATCTTTGCGTTGAAGCTTTGGAAGCATTATCTATATGGAGAGAGAGTGGAAATATACACAGATCATAAAAGTCTGAAGTATGTTTTCACTCAGAAAGAGTTGAACATGAGGCAAAGGCGATGGCTGGAGTTAATGAAGGACTTCGACATCGACCTGCAATACCACCCGGGTAAGGCTAATGTGGTCGCTGATGCACTTAGTCGATACCCAGTGGCGATGTTCTTAACCAAGGAGAGGCACCTGCTGGAGGACATAGAGAAGCTTGGATTGGAGATATTACTGCCTGGACAGAAGAAACGGGATTCAGATTCTATGTTGATGAAGTTGCAAGTGAGCTCGAACCTGATGGACAAGATCAAGGAGACGCAGTTTCAAGACGAGGCACTTTGCAAACTGAGAGATCAAGTGTTAACAGGAACACTGGAAGGTTTCTCAATCGCCAGTGATGGAGCTCTGAAGAATGGTACGAGGCTTTGTATACCGTCTGGCGAACTGAGGAACGAGTTGATGAAGGAAGCGCATCAGTCTCAATATTCCATACATCCTGGAGCCAATAAGATGTATCGGGATATGCGCACTATTGTCTGGTAGAGTGGAATGAAGAAAGATGTCACTAGGTATGTCGCTAGATGCTTGATCTGTCAACAAGTGAAGGCTAGTAGACAGAGACCTGCAGGACTTCTACAACCGCTGGACATTCCAGAATGGAAGTGGGAGCATATCACGATGGATTTCGTGTCAGGACTGCCTCGTTCCCAAGGAGGGAAGGATGCCATCTGGGTTATAGTGGACCGACTAACTAAGTCAGCTCACTTTATCCCCTTCAAGGTTGGTTTATCTACCGAGAAGTTGGCAGCTTTATACATGCGGCACATCTACCGGATTCATGGAGTACCGGTAAGCATTGTATCTGACCGAGACACTCGTTTTACCTCTCACTTTTGTAAAAGTTTGCATGACAGCCTGGGGACCCAGTTGAAGTTCAGCACAGCTTATCATCCCCAGACAGATGGGCAATCGGAAAGGACAATTCAGACACTGGAGGATATGCTGAGATCGTGTGTCTTGGAGTTCGGAGGATCATGGGAAGACCATTTGCACTTGGTGGAGTTTTCTTATAATAACAGCTACCAAGCCAGCATTGGTATGACCCCATTTGAGGCTTTGTATGGACGTCGTTGCCGTACACCTTTGGCATGGGACGACGTAGGAGAAAGAGTACTGCTGGGCCCAGAGATGGTGACCGACGCAGCAGAGAAGGTGAAGATAATCAGAGACAAGCTCAGAATTGCCCAGGATAGACAGAAGCATTGGGCAGACAGCAGTCGTCGACCACTACAGTTTGAAGAAGGAGATAAAGTCTTTGTGAAGATTTCTCCTACCAGAGGAACAATCAGATTTGGTAGAGCTGGGAAGTTGAGTCCCAGGTACATTGGACCATTTGAAGTTCTGAGCCGGATTGGAGAAGTGGCGTATAGGTTAGCTCTACCAGCTAATCTAGAGGGCATGCACAACGTCTTCTATGTCTCACAGCTCAGAGGCTACGTTCCTGATGAGAATCACATTTTAGACCATTCAGAACTAGAGATTGGACCGAGTCTCACAGTGCCAGAGAAGCCAGTGGCGATTCTAGACCGAGGTGAGAAGAGGACCAGGACTTCAGTGACTCCCATAGTCAGAGTAATGTGGAGGCATGATTCCCCAGGCGAGTCTACCTGGGAGCGTGAGGATGAGATGCGGGAGCAGTACCCGTATTTATTTGAGACCTGAGGTAATTTCTCAACCTAACTCTTTAAATTTCGAGGACGAAATTTTCTAAGGAGGGAAGGTTGTGAAACCCGTAAATTTTCAATTTTATTATAATTATTAATTTTTGTGTTGTTAAATTATTTTCAGATTGTTAATATTATTTGTTAGATCAAAAAAATTATTTTTCAAAATAATGAACTTGGATTTTTGTTTCTTTAGCCAGACCCAAACCGACTCGAATTAATTGTGACTAAAAAAAAATTATTTGGTTTTAAAATATTAGTTAAATATTTTATAGGAAATTATTTCTTGTAGCCTAAAGTATTTATTTAGGCAAAGCCTTTAGGTCCAATGACCAAACCAAGTATTTTAGCCAAGTTCATATTATTAAAGTCTTTGTTTCAAGCCCATTCATTTTTAGGCCATACCCAAGAGCCCAAACCATTAACCCATTTATTGGGCACACACCCAATAGTTATTTAAAACCCATCATTCTTTTACCCATTAACCCAATGTTTATATTGGATCCATATGGTTTCAAAACCATTAAGCAACAACCCACTTAAAAAAAAATCCTTTCAGCCAAAACAAATTTTTATTAAATATTAAATGACATTAACTCATTCCTTTACAACTATTCAACAGTAAGGAAAGGAACATTTCCTTTCATCTTTCCAAACGTGACCCGAGCTCCCTTCGGATTCCCGAACGGCCGACGATCCACCTCCCCTCTCCGGTAACCTTTCTTTCCTTCATCTATATAAACCCTCTTTCACTCCATCCTCACCACCACAATCCCATTATTCTTCTTCCCCCAATTCTCAAACCAAACCGTGCCCTAACCCCGTTCTCCGGCGAGATTCACTAACTCCGGAGTCGATTCCGACCGCCGACCATCGCCTGAGGCTGCCGGCGCCACCCTCCTCAGGCCACGCCCTCTTCGGCGACCCCACCAAGCTGACCCCGGGCCGCCCCCTACCCGGTGCACCTCCCCGGCGTCAACCCGAGCCCCGGCGCCTGACCCGCTGACCGCCGGCGTTTGCCCCGGTGGCCGCCCCTGTCCGACTCGAGTTCTTCCGGTTCGCTGTTGGACGACTTCTTTTTGTTCCGTTACCGCGACGGTTCCCGTTCCGAGCTCCAATTCGGTTTCTGTTGTTGGTACACTCTGACCCAATATTTTTCTTTACCGTCTATGATGATACTGGTCCTACAAATTCTTTCTGGAATTTGGTTTCGGTAACGTAATGACTACGTTACTTGGAATTTCCGAGTTCTTCGGGAAATATTTTGCTGCTAGTTGGCTTTGCTGGAATGTTTTGTTCAGAACTTAGTTCTGAAGAATTCTCGGAATTTCCGAGAACCCTTTTTGAAGTAGTTCTGTATTCTCGGGTTTCCGAGAATTATCGGGATTAATTCGAGATTAGAATTTATTACATAAAATTTGGTTTTTGTTCTCTGTGAGTTAGTTCTTTGTTCCTGAGGGGAAATTTCGGATATATATATGTATATATACTAGAGTTGTTTCTCTTGGAAAGTTGATTTGGAATGGTTTCGGGTTTTTGGGAAATTACGCTATCATTTCGGAAATGCTGCGTTGGCTTTGGATATATATATATTCTATGAATTTCGGGTTTCGAGAGTTATTCTGCGGGTTTATGGAGCGTTTTCCAGTTTTTGGGTTGACCGAAAACAGAGGAGATGCTGCCGAAAATTTTACAAAATAATAAAAATGATTTTAAAATGATTTTGGTAAAAATATTATTTTAATAATATTTTTGGGCGACGACCTTAATGGTCAATGGGCCCCAGCAAAATGCAAACGTACCGGTTTGTCCGGACGTTGAGGCAGAGTAGCTGATTGTGATGATTGGACCAGAGTCTGAGACTCATACTACTTTTACAATTTTATTTAGAATTTATTATTGATAATATTTAATTTTGTAGGCGATTTAAGGGACTAACCTTTTTCCTCTTATTTTAATTCGTGTATTAATTTGTAAGGGCATAAGCCCATTCATTTATTTTCTGTAAATTTTGTAATAAGTAGGAACGGTAAATTGAGATTTTCTGGATGTTGTGCGAGCACGTAAAACTAGGAATATTAATTATTATTAATTATAATTTAGAATTCATGATATTTCTCGTTTAAAGGAAAATGTATAGTTTTATATATTTATAAAAATACCAAGTTTTCCTAAATAAAATGATAAATACAATTTTTCCGAAAATAGACATAAATCGATGTTTTTAAATTGTAACGCACTAGTAAACGCATTTTTGGTTGTGTTGATTAAACAAGATTAAAATTTACTAAGAAAGAAAATAGAGATTGTAACTAGCACACTTAGTTGGTTTGATACAGTTTGATAAGTATAGATGCTCCATTTGTAGGATTTCGAAGGCGTAACTAGCATCTACTCGGAACATCCATCGACTCTCAGTTTAAATCAAGGCAAGTACGGTTGTGGTTAATTGCAGTTTAATTAATTTTAGAAATTTTGCATGTTAAATACACAACTGTTACACGTACTCTCTCCTAGAGTAATATTGAATCATTGCATCGGGATAATGGGGAGTAGCGTAGTTATCTATGATCAAAGCCAAATAGTTAATGAATGTGCGAGCTTACCCCTCTTCACACGGGGTTAGGCCGGACCGTATCAATAGGATACAATTGAATCATCCTAAACCGGTCATAGATACTGCTTACTCAAATCACAATTGTTTTATAGTTGGAAATCATTGTTTCAAAATTATTTAATATTGCAAGTTTCTATTTATTATGCAAATTGTTATTTTTCATAATTGTACTTGCTCCTTTCCTGACTGGATCCCCCACACCCAATAGGTTCTATTGATGACTCAGAGCTACTGATTAGTAGTTACTACGACCCGGAGCTGTACCCTGCTGTGCTCCCAGACGAGGTTCATGGAGATGATGATGACACTTCTGCTTAGTTGAAGTTTTAATTTATCTTTTAAATAAAATAAATGTTATGTTAAAGTTGTGGACAAGCTTTGTAATGGACAAGTTTATATTATCGTTTAATTAAATGTTGTGGCAATTATAGTTTCAAATGTTGTTGATTGTACCTGCATATGGAACACAGCTTACTGCCGCCGTCTCAACAACGGTGCAGGCTGGGCATGATCCGAGTCGACCCAAGAAATTGGGATCGGGTCGTGACATAGAAGTTAGCAGAGTGCGCTTTTCATGTCCGGTAGAGGTGTGTGGGCATTTACTGCCCGCATCATTGATTGAATTCCCTATGGAGAATTTTGATGTTGTTCTTGGCATGGACTGGTTGAGAGACAGTCATGCGACAATTGATTGTAGAGGAGGCCAGTAGGGTCATATTCAGCGTTCCTGGGATGGAACAGTTCATCTTTACTCGAACCTTGAAGAATCAGGCCGGAGGTGTCATCTCAGCAGCAGTGTCAGAGCCAGGACAGATTTCGAGAGTGGTCGAAGATTTTCTCGACGTCTTCCCTGATGAGCTCCCAGTGATACCTCTAGTCAGAGAGGTAGAATTTAGCATTGAGTTGAACCCTGGAACGAGGCCTATTGCAGACAGAGTTTACAGAATGTCGCCGTCAGAACAGGATAAGTTGTATCAACATGAGGAGGAGTTGAAGTCTAAGGGATTCATCCGAGACAGTAAATCGCCCTGGGCCGCGCCAGTGATTCTAGTTCCCAAGAAGGATGGGTCGACGAGGATGTGCATCGACTACCGCAAGCTGAATGCAGTAACAGTGAAGAATGAGTACCCGCTACCAAGGATTGATGACCTGTTTGACCAGTTGAGCAAGGCCAGCATCTTTTCCAAGATCGATCTTCGGTCAGGATACTATCAAGTAAGAGTCCGGGAGCAAGACATACCGAAGACAGCATTCAGATCTAGATATGGGCATTATGAGTTTTTAGTAATGCCCTTTGGACTAACCAACGCCCCCGCAGTATTCATGGATTTAATGAACCGCATCTTTCTGCCGTATTTGGATAAATTTGTGGTGGTGTTCGTAGATGATATCCTTGTCTATTCCAGCAGTGAAGAGGAGCATGAGAAACATCTTAGGACTGTCTTGCAGACATTGAGGGAGCATCAACTTTATGCGAAGCTCGACAAGTGTGAATTCTGGTTAGACCATATTTCGTTCCTGGGATATGTAATTTCTGGAGCAGGAGTGTCAGTGGATCCGAAGAAGATTGAGGCCGTAGAGCATTGGCCGGTCCCGAGAACGGTTGCAGAAGTGCGAAGTTTCTTAGGATTAGCTGGTTACTACAGAAGGTTCGTGGCGGACTTTGCCAAGATCTCTGCGCCCTTAACGCGTTTGACGCACAAAGATGTAGAGTTTGTTTGGTCAGCTAGCTGTCAGGCATTATTTGAAGAATTGAAGAAGAGATTGATCTCAGCCCCGATCTTGACGCTTCCAGTAGGAGCGGGAGGCTTTACAGTATATTGTGACGCATCAGGGAAGGGTCTTGGGTGTGTATTGATGCAACATGGAAAGATGATAGCATATACGTCTCGGCAGCTTCGAGACCATGAGAAGAATTACCCGACTCACGACTTGGAGTTAGCAGCTGTGGTGTTTTCACTCAAGTTGTGGAGGCATTATTTATACGGGGATCAGGTAGAGATCTATACTGATCATAAGAGTTTGAAATATGTATTCACGCAGCGAGATTTGAACATGAGGCAAAGAAGATGGTTAGAATTGCTGAAGGATTTTGATTTAGATCTTCAGTATCATCCAGGCAAGGCGAATATAGTCGCAGATGCACTGAGTAGGAGAGACAGTGCCTTTATCTTGACCTCGCAGAAGCATATTTTAGAAGACCTTCAGAGTATGGAAATTGAAGTAGTTTTGCCAAGGGATATAGGAAGAATGACCAGTATGCAGATTCAGTCAACCTTAGTAGAGAGGATAAGGGCAGCACAAGCGGGAGATCCACAGATTCAGAAGTTACGATCGGAGTGTGAATCAGGTCGTAGGAAGGAGTTAGTGATTCATGAAGATGGTATGCTCAGGTTTGGAAACAGACTCTGTGTACCGAGTGGAGACCTTCGGCAAAAAGTTATGTCCGAAGCTCATAGTTCTATTTACTCTATTCATCCAGAAGGAACGAAGATGTACCGAGATATCAGGCAGTACTTTTGGTGGAATGGCATGAAAAGAGAGATAGCGAGATTTGTATCCAAGTGTCTGGTATGTCAGCAGGTGAAAGCCGAGCAGCAGAGACCAGCAGGGTTGCTACAGCCGCTTCCTATCCCAGAATGGAAATGGGAGCACATCACAATGGATTTTGTGACCGGTTTACCTAGAACCCCGGCTGGCAAGAATGCAGTCTAGGTAATAGTAGATCGACTCACGAAGGTCGCTCATTTCCTTCCCTTCCGAGTTGGACAGACTACTGAGCATCTAGCAGAAATGTACATGAAGCAAATAGTAAGGCAGCACGGTGTTCCAGTTAGTATAGTATCAGATCGGAATACGCGGTTTACTTCCCATTTTTGGCGGAGCTTACACCAAAGTTTGGGAACTAAGTTAAGGTTCAGTACTGCTTATCATCCCCAAACTGACGGGCAATCAGAAAGAACCATTCAGACATTAGAAGATATGCTACGGGCGTGTACCTTGGATTTTGGCGGATCTTGGGAGGATCACCTTTATCTAGTGGAGTTCTCCTATAACAACAGCTATCAGGCTAGCATTCAGATGGCCCCGTTCGAAGCATTGTATGGAAGAAAGTGCAGGTCCCCTTTGGCATGGGACGACGTCGGAGAACGAAAGTTATTGGGGCCAGAGATGATCACGCAGACTGTAGAGATAGTTAAGTTGGTCAGAGAGCGCCTTCGAGTTGCACAGGACCGACATCGTCATTGGGCAGATCAGCATCGTAGGTCTCTAGAGTTCAGAGTTGGCGACCAAGTGTTTCTGCGGATTTTGCCTACTCGGGGCATCATCAGATTTGGAACCCGAGGAAAGCTTAGTCCAAGATACGTTGGTCCTTTCAAGATTCTCGCTCGGGTAGGCGATGTGGCTTATCGACTTGCCCTTCCGCCTTCGTTAACTCGCATACATGATGTGTTTTATGTGTCCCAATTACGCGGGTATGTCCCGGATCCGAGTCATGTCCTCGATCATTCTGAGTTAGTCGTTGGTACCGACCTAACTTACGAGGAACAACCCGTGTCTATTTTGGACCGGCGAGAGAAGGTACTCAAGAATCGGACGATAAGCCTTGTCCGTGTTTCTTGGAACCATCACACTCCGGGAGAGTCAACTTGGGAGCGCGAGGACGAGATCAGATCTCGGTATCCGCATTTGTTTGACTAATGAGGTATATTTTTATGCCTTATTGACACGATTCCATGCTTATCTGCACCTGTTTGTTTGCACTTTGTGATGTATGATAATAACTGCTAAGATAGTTAACTTGTATATGATTGTGCCTTGCTTGCCCTGATTTTACTATCCTGTCTTGGCTGGAATTCCAAGGACGAAATTTTTCTAAGAATGGTAGAGATGTCACTCCCCGATCCTGGAATACGTATTTTAATACGTAAACCAATAAATTGTATTTATCTTGTATTTATACGATATTTATTATGCTGTATTTCTTCATGCATTTCCCAAAAATATTCGACAAAATATTATTTCGTAATTTATTTTCTGTATTTGGGCCTACAGTTTTGGCTCATTTGGGAAACCTATTCTTGGTTCACCAATGGTTCATCATGAACCCTTTGGTTCATCATGAACCCATGGGTTCAAGATTCTATATAATAACTCATCTCATTCTCTCTCCTCTCATTTATTTCCTTTTATTTCTTTCCTCCACCAACCAAGGCAAGTACCAACTTGCTCAAGAGATGGATCCATAAATGATGTTGATGTTTTCTTACAAAATTATTTGCCAAAATATGTTCTTCTCCTCATTCTATACTAGTTTAGAACTTGAAGTTTTCCATTTTAAAGCTTTAATTTTTGTAGATCTAGGTTTTAACCATTTTCGGATCTTCTTGGTTTGATCTAGCAAACTTCATTATTTTTAAGTTTTGATGGTTCCATGTTGTAGAGAATTTTATTCTACCCAATTTTGACCTTTGAAAAGTTGGATTTGGACTTATTTTGACCAAGTTATGGACTTTTGAAGCTTTGGGTTCAACCCATGGAGTTCTTGCTGTTTGGAGAAGACAGTGAGCAGTGCGCGAGCTTTTTAGCTTGCGCCACTGAGTTGTGCACGCTCTTTAGCGTAGCGCAGTCCTCATACGCTGCCTTTTGGGAGCGTATGTCTTGCATACGCTCACTTGTGTGACAAGGAGTCGTATGGAGTCCATACGCTGCCTTTTGGGAGTGTATATCTTGCATACGCTCACTTGTGTGACAAGGAGTCGTATAGAGTCCATACGCTGCCTTTTGGGAGCGTATGTCTTGCATACGCTCACTTGTGTGACAAGGAGTCGTATGGAGTTCATACGCTGCCTTTTGGAGGCGTATGACCTGAGCGTACGCTGACCTGAGCGTACGCTGACCTGAGCGTAGTATGACCTGAGCATAGGCTGACCTGAGCGTACGCTAACCTGAGCGTAGTATGACCTGAGCGTAGCCTGACTTGAGCGCGCTCTGACCTGGACTCCCCTATACCTTATATTTTTATATGTATATATTATATTGTATATATATATATATATATGTAATTGTTTGTGTATGTTATATATCCTTACGCCTTTTGTCCTGAGCATGATATGAGTACTAATGTGACCCCGGTGAACAAAGTGTTCCTACCTGATACTTGTACCTGAATGTCCCAGTTCTCGTTCATGCTCGACAAATGACTCGTAACTCCACGTGGCATATTTGTAATGATGCATTACACCAAGGAGGGTAGAACATGTTGACATACTGATTGACATGGATCCTCTTTTGGGGTACTCGTGCTTGAGTACGACATTTAGGAGGATAATCATGCAGGCCACAGCATGTGAGTCCAAGATTTCACCTAGGATTAAACTAGGCAACTAAATATACTAGATGCATGGGGAGGGCAGAATCCCGAGATCGTGTTAAACCAGCCGCCTTGAGATATTGTCTTGATGCGCCGGCTGGTCTTCACGGATACTGTGTCATCCGCAACGAGTGGATGACTGTATCCGATTAATTCCTGCTATATATTATATGTCTTGGCAAGGTGGCCTTACGAGGGACCTGTGCTCAATGACACCTGTCTACGCGAACCCCTGGGTTGGCTAGCCTTGCTGGAAAGATACGATCTGAGGATTTTGAAATAACATGACGCGAGGATAACCTCGTCCCACTAGAAACTCGTAGACTTGATTGGCCGCGAAAACGACTTGCGTGTATCTTATTACCTTCCGTGAATAACTGAGGGAAGCGGACTGTCATGGTACGTGATCCAACCCATGTTCTTGTTTGATTGTTGGGTTGGTTATCGTACTATGACGGGCTGTGGACCGAAGTTATGAACGGAAGACTTATTCTGGTTGTGAAGTGCTACTTCTGTGAATGACTGAGGAACATGGTCTATCATGGTACATGATCCAACCCATGTTCTTGTTTGATTGTTGGGTTGGTTATTGTGCTGCGATAGGCTATCGACCGAAGTCACGATCAGGAGATTTTATTGTTTATACCTTTTAACTTATGTGAAAGTTATAGAGTACGACACGTCCCGACTCCATACGGCACCTTTTGTCCTTGTTTGGTTGTAAGGGTACCATATGGGTTCAAGGATGTTGCGCTACCCTATAATAGTTACATACGTATTACTATTATCAATCATTCTATTATCTGGGTTTTTTAATCTTAACTCTTGTGCCCCTTTGGCGGTACTTGCTATTCGGGGCTGACCCCGCTGGTTTTGTTTGGCCAGATCTCGTAGCAGAGCCAGAGGACACGATCTTCCTCCCTGACATCCATGGTGCATACTAGGAGCATGGCGGTTCGGGGACTCGAGTGGGTTTCTTCTCCACCACTCCTGCTTATACTTTGTGCGGCGTTTAGCCACCGGCACCTGTTAGCCGGATCACTTGATATTTTGTGTCAGTACATAATTGTAATTAAACAGACTGCAGCTGTGTATAATTTTGTACTCCTGACTCTCTGAGATAGCTAAATTATAAAGCTAGTCTCTCATGACCATTTTGATGAAGCGTCGGGGACGCCTTACTGCTTTATCTTTAATGTTCATTTATTTGCTGATGTGATTTGATTGATTGAGACATAGAACTCTGTGGGACCATAGGAGACTTGATTGTAGCATGTACCCCTTAGTCTCTCGACAGCCACGATCGCCGTATGACGTTACGTACCTCATATGGAGTAGCTGGCCTAGTCCGTCTCCGTATTTCGGTACTGGGGCGTGACACAGGGAGGTTAAATATACTCACTGGTAATGGGCTCGTAGGAGTTAGTAGAGTTATTCTAGCGTGTAGCGTTGTAGTTTGCGGGCATTCCTTACCCGCCCGGTTGATAGAATTTCCTGTTGGAAATTTCGACGTTATCTTAGGCATGGACTGGCTGAAAGACAGTCATGCGATAATAGATTATCGTAGTGGGAGTGTATCTTTTGATATTCCAGGCATGAAGAGATTCACCTTAGTCAGATCAGAGGCAACTCAGCAAGAGCAGGGAGTAATAACGGCAATGGAAGAAGTTCAAGTTCCGAAGGTAGTTGAAGAATTTCTAAACGTATTCCCTGAAGAACTTCCAGGTCTGCCACCAGTTAGAGATATTGAGTTCAGCATAGAATTGGCACCTGGAACTAAACCGATATCAGATCGAATTTACAGAATGGCGGATTCGGAGCAGGCCAAGGTATATCAGCACATAGAAGAATTGAAGGAGAAGAAGTTCATCCAAGCTAGCGTATCACCGTGGACAGCACCAGTGGTACTTGTGGGGAAAAAGGATGGATCATCCAGATTGTGCATTGACTACAGGAAGCTTAACGCGGCGACTGTAAAGAATAAGTACCCATTACCCAGGATCGATGACTTATTTGATCAGCTGAGCAAAGCTAGAGTTTTCTCCAAGATAGATCTTCGTTCAGGGTATCATCAAGTGAGGGTTCGGAAGGAGGACATTCCCAAGACATCATTCCGGTCGAAGTATGGGCATTATGAATTCTTAGTAATGCCGTTTGGTTTGACCAATGCTCCAGCAATATTTATGGATTTGATGAACCGCATCTTTATGCCGTACCTGGATCAATTTGTCGTTGTGTTTCTCGACGACATTCTTGTATATTCAACTAGTGAAGAGGAGCATGGAGACCACCTCAGGAAAGTGTTACAGGTTCTGAGAGAGAAACAGTTGTATGCCAAGCTCAGCAAATGTGAGTTTTGGTCGGATCACATTTCATTTCTGGGTCATATCATATCAGGAGCTGGAGTAGCAGTGGATCCCAAGAAGGTAGAAGCAGTAGAAAGTTGGCCAGTACCCAAGACCGTAGCAGATGTACGGAGTTTCTTGGGATTGGCAGGATATTACAGAAGGTTTGTATCAGACTTTGCGAGACTTTCAGCACCCATGACCCGATTGACACGGAAAGATGTACCATTCGACTGGTCGGCAGAATGCCAGACATCATTTGAGAATTTGAAGCAGAAGTTGATATCAGCGCCTATTCTTACATTGCCAGTTGGACCCGGAGGTTTTACTGTATATTGTGATGCGTCAGGTAAAGGACTTGGATGTGTCCTCATGCAGCATGGGAAGGTGATAGCGTATGCATCTAGGCAGCTTCGAGACCACGAGAAGAATTACCCAACTCATGATTTGGAGTTGGCGGCAGTAGTATTCGCTTTGAAGCTATGGAGGCATTACTTATATGGTGACCGAGTGGAGATGTACACGGACCACAAAAGTCTGAAGTACATCTTTACTCAGAAGGAATTGAACATGAGGCAGAGAAGATGGTTGGAGTTGATCAATGATTACGACGTAGAGCTTCAGTATCATCCAGGCAAGGCTAATGTGGTAGCAGACGCTCTTAGCAGGAGAGGCGGCGCATTTATGTTGACAACACAGAAGCACATTTTAGAAGACCTTCAGGAGATGGGTATCGAGGTTATACTTCCTAGTGATGTAGGAGTTCTGGCGAGTCTACAAGTTCAATCCAACTTGGTAGATAGGATCAAGGCAGCTCAGACACAAGACCCAAGGATTCAGAAGCTTAGGGAAGAATGTGAGTCAGGACTCAGGAAGGAGATGCAGATTCATGAGGATGGTACACTTAGGTTTGGGTCACGTCTATGTGTGCCTAGTGGAGATATCAGACAGGAGGTTATGGCAGAAGCTCACAGCTCTCAGTATTCTATTCACCCTGGAGGGACCAAGATGTACCAAGATATCAAGCAGCACTTCTGGTGGAACGGGATGAAGAGGGAGATAGCTAGATTTGTTTCCCGTTGCTTAGTATGTCAGCAAGTGAAGGCAGAGCAGCAGAGGCCAGCTGGATTATTGTAACCGCTTCCTATCCCGGAATGGAAGTGGGAGCATATTACAATGGACTTTATGACCGGTTTACCGAGATCACCAAGTGGTAAAAATGCTATTTGGGTGATAGTAGATCGGCTTACAAAGGTGGCACACTTTCTTCCTTTCAGAGTAGGTCAATCTACGGAGAAGTTGGCAGAATTATATATGCAGCAGATAGTCAGACAGCATGGGGTCCCAGTCAGTATTGTGTCAGACAGAGATACCCATTTCATATCGTATTTCTGGAAGAGCTTGTATCATAGTCTGGGCACCAAGTTAAAATTTAGCACGGCTTACCATCCACAGACGGACGGGCAATCAGAAAGAACAATTCAGACTTTAGAAGATATGTTGCGAGCTTGCACCCTGTAGTGCCCCGTCCCTACATCGTGCCCCGTTGTCCGTCCACGGGGTGCGCGAGAAAGGAACATTGTCGCTATCGACTCGGTCGGGACCGATAGGTCGGGATCGATCGAATCGATCGAACGGGAACGGTTGAATTAAGATCCATTCCACGTTATGGAATGGCTTCTTCGGAACCAAGTCCCATATTCAGCGGGTAGCGCCTCGAGGATTGACTCTGCGGCTGAGTCGGGAGAGACCTCCCGTTGTTCTGCTTTTCACGCCGCTTGCGTTGGTTTTGGCTTTGGTTTTCTGAATGCGTTTTCGTGAATGTTTTCGATGGTTTTCATGGCTTACATTTCGAACTCGCATTTCCTATCGAATTTCTTGCCTAATACAGTGTTCTAATCGGTTGCTTGTATGATTTCAGGTGATCGCGTAGGCGACGTCTAGCGCAGCCAACCAGTCTCTCGCCTCAAGCAAAAACTCAAGGTGAGTGGCTGACCTCCTTCGTCTCGACCCTCTATTTCAAAATGAGAACTCAGGTAATGATATCGAAACTGAATGATTAATACAAGTCCTATGTGCAAGAAAAGAAAAGAGATGTGTTGTGTCGAAAAGAGATAGAGTTATTTGTGGCCAGCAAAACAACCAAGTAAATGAATCGACTATGTAACAAGCCCCAACGGTACCCTAAATCATACCTTGTTAACCTATCACGATCATGGACAACTTGTCGACAAGGGCGATGGTTTCTTCGAGCGGCAACCCGGGGCCACGGGATCGACTCGGCCTAGGAAGAAACAGGTTATAGCCGAGCTGGGTAATAGGCAATCGGTAAGACGGGGACTTGCATCGGGGCTCGCTATTGCCAGGCTATGTCCAAATGGCTAGTTAATGCCAAGTGACCTCCATATCAAACACTTGATATAAATTGTTATCAACTAACAAGGAAAGTGATAGTAAGTTTTTATGTCGCACGGTGCGCTCTGCCGGAGAAAATCTTGGTGTAACTTATTGCTTCTTATGAAAATATCTAGGATGGCTAGAAAGACCACTAAAAGCAAGTTGTATGATTTTATCTAAATTCTTGAACCAAATGAGAGCTTGGAAATTAATTAGCCACTCGCCAGTACATGTTGATTGTACTGATCCTCGCTCTCTCTATAGGTGCGATAGATCGGAAGGAGCATGCTACGTGAAGGGAGGCAACGCTCGTGTGTTTTGAAGCTTCGTCCGTGCATCGAAGCTTGGATCAAACTTTTGAAGACTCCGCTGTTGAAGATCGAAGACAGATGGAGCGACTTCCCACCATCCCAGGTGGTTTTGTAATTTTGGTTGTATAATCAAGGGATGAATGTGTGGAATGGCTATCTCGTCGACGTTTATTTTGTAATGGAGTCAATTTGTAAAAAGCCCGTACGGCGCCCTTGTATCGAGTCTGTAAAAATGATGTTCATTATCAATAAAGCTTAAATTTCCTTCTCTATAATGTGTGTTCAATTTACTCTGCGTATTCTTTGTTGTTGTGTTTCGGATAACCTTATGACTATGCCTTGTGCGAGCGCAATTTAGGCTTACCCGACATCACGCCCGGGGGACGACTATCGATTCTATGGAATCGGGGCGTGACACACCCTAGATTTTGGAGGATCTTGGGAGAGCCACCTGCACTTAGTCGAATTCTCATACAACAACAGTTATCAAGCCAGTATCCAGATGGCGCCATTTGAAGCACTATATAGTAAGAAGTGTAGGTCGCCACTAGCATGGGATGATATCGGGGAGAGGAAGATGTTAGGTCCGGAAATGATTGTTCAGACAGTAGAATTGGTTAAGGGGATTAGAGAGGGATTTCGAATTACGCAGGATCGGCATCGTCATTGGGCGGACAAGCACCGTAGGCCGTTAGAGTTTTCTGTTGGGGACCACGTATTCTTGCGGATCTCACCTACCCGTAGGGTCATTAGATTTAGCGTTCGCGGGAAGTTGAGTCCGCAATACGTAGGACCATTCATTATCCTTGATAGGGTAGGCGATGTTGCTTATCGTTTATCCCTTCCACCTTCGTTACGAGAGGTGCATGACGTGTTTCATGTATCTCAATTGCAAAAGTATGTATCGACCCAAGCCATATCCTTGATCATTCTGAGTTGGTTGTTGGTACCAACCTGTCTTACGAGTAACAGCCTGTGTCTATTTTGGACCGAAGAGATAAGATACTCAAGAACCGAACAATTAGCCTTGTCCGGGTTGCTTGGGATCATCACTCATTAGAAGAGTCAACGTGGGAACGTGAGGATGATATCCGATCACGGTATCCACATCTATTTGACTCACAAGGTATATTTCTTTCCGTGTACCTTGATTGTCTTAACCCCTCATGCTTGTCACCCCATGGATAGAACTACTTGATATCGTAGATTGTTAATGTAGATATGTTAATATAGATATGTTATCTGCTAGTTAAACATTGAAGAATGATTGCTTGTTCAAGTTTCTTGTACCTAGGTTAGCTTAGTTTTGATGTTCCCATCCTGCTTGGATTTGAAATTCCGAGGACGAAATTTTTCTAAGGAGGGTAGTGATGTCACTTCCCGTTTCCAGAATACGTATTTTAATGCATGTACTGCTTTAATATATTTATCATGTATTGTCCTGTAGTTAAATCCCTTTAATTTCATGTTAATTAATTTTTTGCAATTTTATTTCTGCATTTTAATTCCTGCAATCTTAATTCTGTATTTTACTTTCTGCCTTGTTTTGGGTTCGGTTTGGTCTGGTTTAGCTTAGTTGGTTCATCTCAAACCCCCACCTACCACCACTCCTTCCATTTAAAGTACTCTATCCCCTTTTCTCTCTCTTCATTACTTCACCATTAAGCTTCTTCTTCCTCTTAACTCTCCTCCACCTACCCAGCCACTAGGCAAGTGCCAAACTTGCTTCTTGATGGATCCCCATTTTTATTGTTCCATCATCTTCCTTATTTGATTCTAAGACTCTTTAGTACTTGGCATTTTCAATTTCCATGGCTTATTCGTTGTAGATCTAAGTTTGATGCATTTTTCGGATTTCTTAGGTTGTGATCTAGTAGACCCTGTTATCTTCAAGATTTGATGGTTCTATGTTGTAGAGAATTTCGTTCTATCCTATTTTGATCTATAGAAGTTCAGATTTGGGCTTAGAATGAAGGATTTAGGGAGCTTGGAAACAATGGTTTCCACGGTTCTGTCTTTAGAAATTCGGAGAAGAAGAACAGTTCTGGCCACATAGCAAAGCTTGACCGCATGAGCCTTCATGCGGCAAGTCCCCTGGCCGCATGGGTATTTTGGCCGTATGAGTTCATTCGTTTGAACCGCATGAGACCGATTCCCCTCCCAACCGCATGGGCTTAGTCGGCCGCATGGGACTTATCTGCCGCATGAGTCCTTATGTCATGCCCCAGAACCAGAATACTGGAGAGCGGGGGAATGACTCAGCCAGCTACGTATTACGGGTAGATGAATACCGTATAATACGATCAATGCTGTCTAAAAGACAAGGGGGTGCATACTATATGAAAGTCTCGCTATGGTCACTTCACATCTATTGTCTCAATCATTCAAACAAGAAGCAATAATAGAGAACATTTAAAATAAAGCAATAAGGCGTCCCAAATGCTTAGTCAAAATGTTCTTGAGATCTGGCTTTACAAACCATAGCCAGATGATATAGCAACATATACACAATTGTTATCAGCTGCAGTCTGACTTAATTACAATTATGTAAAAGTAAGTACAAGACAATCCGACTAACATGTCGGTGCCAAACGGCAAAATATAAAGTAAGTAACAAAACGAGCGGAGAAGTAAGAAACCCACTCGAGTCCTCCTGCGATCATTCCTCTAGTATTGACCATCTTGGAGGTAGAAGTAAGCTGAGTCCTCGGGAACCGGCTCTAAATCTGGCCATGCAAAACCAGAGAGGTTAGACCTCTAATAGCAAGTACCGCAAGGAAGCACGATATGAGGAGTTAAAACCAGTAATAAGAGAATAGGATATATAGATCTCTGCTTGCTACTAGGATTCACATAATGTCACGACACTTCGAACCAACCTCCCAACCAAACAAGGACAGAAGTTGGCCCGTCATATCCTGACATTCTGATCATCTTAGTTAGTTAACAGAGTAGGTACAGTACACAAACAAATCAACTTAAACGGCCATCCAACTCCTACGGCTTACTACTGTGAGTCCCAAGTTATCCTAGAATTATGTAATAAAAGATTCCTCGGTTCTTACTATGGGCAAGCAAGGCTAGTCTATCCAATCAATCAATTGCGCCAATCATGAATTAGACGAGTCCCAGCAGGACGCCCGTCATCAATATACAATATACAATAAATAGTATAACCAGATACCGCTCCATGCCCGTGTGACAGGTTTGCAGTATCTGTGGGAACCAGCCGGCCTGTTGGGCACTAATAGTCCCAAAGAGGGCTGCCATGTAAGAACTCGGGAATTTATTCTCTCCATGCAATCATTATTTTATTTAACTTAGTAGCCTCTACGTTAAGTGAAATTCCATACCGTGGGTCATGGTCATTCAGAATGAGTACTTCCGTACAAAGTACGATATGCCCAGCTCTACAACGATACCCGTGCGGTTAGGTTGTAGGTCTTACATAGCGTAATGCAACAATCCAAACTAACCACGGAACAATCATGCCTTGACCATAAAGTACACATGCTTCTTTTATAGTAAAATAAATAAATAAATAAATTGAAGTCTGCATGTATGCCTGTATGTCAAGATTCGGGATCGGCCAATCGATTATAGTAGTTCATACTTAATATGAACGTGTCTCATTCATTCATTTCAATAAGACGACTAGCCAGTCTCTTAGTTCCATCTAGGAACGCATGATCAATAATTAATCAAGATAACAATCAATGTTAATTAATGCCAAATTCGGAAAATAAACATTGGAAAATAAATAATGTTTGGGAAATAAAGAATCACATGCGCTGTGGGAAATGATTGGGGAATAAATAAATCTCATGCACTGTGGGGAATGTTTGGGAAATAAAGAATCTCATGCGCTGTGGGAAAGGTTGGGAAATAAATAATATCATGCGCCTGAGGGAAAGGATTGGGAAATAATTAAACTCATGCGCTGTAAAAATAAATAATCCATGCGCCTGAGGAATGCGGCTGTGGGAAATAAATATCATGCGCTGTGAAATAAGATTGGGAAATAAATAATCCATGCGCCTGAGGAATGAGATTGGGAAACAAATATCATGCGCTGTGAAATAAGATTAGGAAATAAATAATCCATGCGCCTGAGGAATGAGATTGGGAAACAAATATCATGCGCTGTAAAATAAGATTGGGAAATAAATAATATCATGCGTCTGAGGGAAAGGATTGAGAAATAAATAAACTCATGCGCCTGAGGGAAAGGATTGGAAAATAAATAAACTCATGCGCCTTGGCTGTGGGAAGTGATTGGGAAATAAATAGATTCATGCGCCTGAGGGAAAGGATTGGGAAATAAATAAACTCATGCGCCTTGGCTGTGGGAAGTGATTGGGAAATAAATAGATTCATGCGCCTTGGCTGTGGGAAGCGATTGGAAAATAAATAGATTCATGTGCCTTGGCTGTGTGGGAAATGATTGGGAAATAAATAACTCATGCGCCTTGGCTGTGGGAAGTGATTGGGAAATAAATAGATCATGCGCCTGAGGAAGTGATTGAGAAATAATTAGACTCATGCGCTGTGGGAAGTGATGATTTGATGCGCTGTGGAAAATAAATCTTATGCGCTTGAGGAATGAAGATTTGATGCGCTGTGGGAATAAAGATTTCCATGCGCTTGAGGAATGAAGATTTGATGCGGCTGGGACTGTTCTTCTTCTCCGAATTTTCTGAGAACAGAACCATGGGAACCATGGAAGCCATTGCTTCCAAGCTTCATAAATCCTTCATCCCAAGCCCAAATATGGACTTCCATAGGTCAAAATTGGGTAGAACGAAATTCTCTACAACATGAAACCATCGAAACTTGAAGATAACAAGGTTTACTAGATCAAAACCTAAGAAATTCGAAAATGTATCAAACTTAGATCTACAACAAGTAAGCCATGGAAATTGAAAATGCTAAGTACTAAAGAGACTTAGAATCAAATGAGGAAGATGATGGAACAATAAAAATGGGGATCCATCAAGAAGCAAGTTGGCACTTGCCTATCTCTTCTAGGTTGGTGGGAGAGTTATGAGGAAGAAGAAGTGAAATGGAAAGAAGTAATGAAGAGAGAGAAATGGTTTTGGGCTTTAAATGAAGGGGTGGTGGTAGGTGGGAGTATTGGACCGGATCCAATGGGTTCATCCAAGGCCAACCCGCAAGCAAAGCAAAGAGGTAAAAGCCAAAAATAAATGCAGGAATAAAAGCAGGAAATAAAGTGCAGAAATAAAATTGCAGGAAATAAATTAACATGAAAATTTAAAGAGCAGATTAATTAACTAACATAAATTTACAGAAATTTAAATACAGAATAATACATTGTAACTATTAAATAAATACGTATTCTGGGAACGGGAAGTGACATCTCTACCCTCCTTAGAAAAATTCCGTCCTCGGAATTTCAGATCTAAGCATGATAGAAATATCGAAGCTAAACTAATCTAAGTATAAACAATTGAGTAAGCAATCATTCTACAATGATAATAACAAGTAATGTATCTACATCTAACAATCTACAACATTAAGTAATTCTACTCATAAGGTGACAAGCATGAGGAGTTAAGACAATCAAGGTATACAGAAGGAAATATACCTTGTGAGTCAAACAGGTGCGGATACCGTGATCGGATATCATCCTCACGTTCCCACGTTGACTCCCCTAAAGAGTGATGACCCCAAGCGACCCGAACAAGGTTAATTGTTCGGTTCTTGAGTATCTTCTCTCTTCGGTCCAAAATAGACACAGGCTGTTCCTCGTAAGACAGGTTGGTACCAACAACCAGCTCAGAATGATCAAGGACATGGCTTGGGTCCGATACATACCTTCGCAACTGAGATACATGAAATACGTCATGCACCTCTCGTAACGAAGGTAGAAGGGATAAATGATAAGCAACATCGCCTACCCTCTCAAGGATAACAACGGGCCCACGTATCGGGGACTCAACTTTTCGCGAATGCCAAATCTAATGACCCCACGGGTAGGTGAGATCCGCAAGAATACGTGGTCCCCAACAGAAAATTCTAGCGGCCTACGATGCTGGTCTGCCCAATGACGATGCCGATCCTGCGCAACTCGAAGTCGCTCTCTAATTCCTTTAATCACTTCCACTGTCTGAACAATCATCTCCGGGCCTAACATCTTTCTCTCCCCAATATCGTCCCACGCTAGTGGCGACCTACACTTCTTACCATATAGTGCTTCAAATGGCGCCATCTGGATACTTGCTTGATAACTGTTGTTGTACGAGAACTCGACTAAGTGCAGGTGGCTCTCCCAAGATCCTCCAAAATCCAGGGTGCAAGCTCGCAACATGTCTTCCAAAGTCTGAATTGTTCTTTCTGATTGCCCGTCTGTCTGGGGATGGTAAGCCGTGCTAAACTTTAACTTGGTACCCAGGCTATGATGTAAGCTCTTCCAAAAATGTGATATAAAACGGGTATCTCTGTCTGACACAATACTGACTGGGACCCCATGCTGTCTGACTATCTGCTGCATATATAATTCTGCCAACTTCTCCGTAGATTGACCTACTCTGAAAGGAAGAAAGTGTGCCACCTTTGTAAGCCGATCTACTATCACCCAAATAGCATTTTTACCACTTGGTGATCTCGGTAAACCGGTCATAAAGTCCATTGTAATATGCTCCCACTTCCATTCCGGGATAGGAAGCGGTTACAATAATCCAGCTGGCCTCTGCTGCTCTGCCTTCACTTGCTGACATACTAAGCAACGGGAAACAAATCTAGCTATCTCCCTCTTCATCCCGTTCCACCAGAAGTGCTGCTTGATATCTTGGTACATCTTGGTCCCTCCAGGGTGAATAGAATACTGAGAGCTGTGAGCTTCTGCCATAACCTCCTGTCTGATATCTCCACTAGGCACACATAGACGTGACCCAAACCTAAGTGTACCATCCTCATGAATCTGCATCTCCTTCCTGAGTCCTGACTCACATTCTTCCCTAAGCTTCTGAATCCTTGGGTCTTGTGTCTGAGCTGCCTTGATCCTATCTACCAAGTTGGATTGAACTTGTAGACTCGCCAGAACTCCTACATCACTAGGAAGTATAACCTCGATACCCATCTCCTGAAGGTCTTCTAAAATGTGCTTCTGTGTTGTCAACATAAATGCGCCGCCTCTCCTGCTAAGAGCGTCTGCTACCACATTAGCCTTGCCTGGATGATACTGAAGCTCTACGTCGTAATCATTGATCAACTCCAACCATCTTCTCTGCCTCATGTTCAATTCCTTCTGAGTAAAGATGTACTTCAGACTTTTGTGGTCCGTGTACATCTCCACTCGGTCACCATATAAGTAATGCCTCCATAGCTTCAAAGCGAATACTACTGCCGCCAACTCCAAATCATGAGTTGGGTAATTCTTCTCGTGGTCTCGAAGCTGCCTAGATGCATACGCTATCACCTTCCCATGCTGCATGAGGACACATCCAAGTCCTTTACCTGACGCATCACAATATACAGTAAAACCTCCGGGTCCAACTGGCAATGTAAGAATAGGCGCTGATATCAACTTCTGCTTCAAATTCTCAAATGATGTCTGGCATTCTGCCGACCAGTCGAATGGTACATCTTTCCGTGTCAATCGGGTCATGGGTGCTGAAAGTCTCGCAAAGTCTGATACAAACCTTCTGTAATATCCTGCCAATCCCAAGAAACTCCGTACATCTGCTACGGTCTTGGGTACTGGCCAACTTTCTACTGCTTCTACCTTCTTGGGATCCACTGCTACTCCAGCTCCTGATATGATATGACCCAGAAATGAAATGTGATCCGACCAAAACTCACATTTGCTGAGCTTGGCATACAACTGTTTCTCTCTCAGAACCTGTAACACTTTCCTGAGGTGGTCTCCATGCTCCTCTTCACTAGTTGAATATACAAGAATGTCGTCGAGAAACACAACGACAAATTGATCCAGGTACGGCATAAAGATGCGGTTCATCAAATCCATAAAGATTGCTGGAGCATTGGTCAAACCAAACGGCATTACTAAGAATTCATAATGCCCATACTTCGACCTGAATGCTGTCTTGGGAATATCCTCCTTCCGAACCCTCACTTGATGATACCCTGAACGAATATCTATCTTGGAGAAAACTCTGGCCCTGCTCAATTGATCAAATAAGTCGTCGATCCTGGGTAGTGGGTACTTGTTTTTCACTGTTGCTGCGTTAAGCTTCCTGTAATCAATGCACAATCTGGATGATCCATTCTTCTTCCCCACAAGTACCACTGGTGCTGTCCATGGTGATACGCTAGCTTGGATGAACTTCTTCTCCTTCAGTTCCTCTATGTGCTGATATACCTTGGCCTGCTCTGAATCCGCCATTCTGTAAACCCGATCTGATATCGGTTTAGTTCCAGGTGCCAATTCTATACTGAACTCAATATCTCTAACTGGTGGTAGACCTGGAAGTTCTTCGGGAAATACGTCCAGAAATTCTTCAACTACCTTCGGAACTTGAACTTCTTCCATTGCCGTCACTACTCCCTGCTCTTGTTGAGTTGCTACTGATCTGACTAAGGTGAACCGCTTCATGCCTGGAATATCAAAAGATACACTCCCTCTACGACAATCTATTGTCGCATGACTGTCTTTCAGCCAGTCCATGCCTAAGATAACGTCGAAATTTCCAACAGGAAATTCTATCAACCGGGCGGGTAAGGAATGCCCGCAAACTACAACGCTACACGCTAGAATAACTCTACTAACTCCTACGAGCCCATTACCAGTGAGTATATTCAACCTCCCTGGCAATGTCTCGAACTCCATACCTAGCCGTGTTGCAAATTGTGCAGATATAAATGAGTGTGATGCTCCCGAATCAAACAATGCTACTGCGGGATAAGAGGCGACGAGAATGTTACCTGCCACAACATCTTCCGATGCCAATGCCTCTTCTAAGGACAGAGTGAATGCCTGCCCTCGACCTCCTTGCTGGTTCCCATGCTGCGGCCTAGCCTGGTGCTGCCGCTGGCCCCTGCCTTGGTGATGCTGGGGTGGTCTATGCTGATGTTGCTGCATCGACGGTCCCTGCTGCCGAAACATTTGAGCCTGCGTCATGAACGGGCGCTGTGCCAACGGCCTCACTGCCACTGCGGGTCCTCGATACTGCCCTGCCCCTGGTGCTGGCAGAGCAGGAAACTGTTGCACTGGTCCTCCTGACCTCGAATTCATGGGACATGTGGTAACCCGATGATCTGGGTTTCCACATATCAAACACTGCCCGTTCAATGTCCGACACACATCTCTAGTGTGCCCTATCTTCCCACAATAAGTGCAGCCCGCTGGGGGTTGCTGGTTCTTCCTCTGATGCTGTTGCTGCTGCCTTGGTGGTGGTGCTGGCCCTCGCATTGCCACATCATGAATGCGGATGCCAAGGGACGGTGCTGTTGTTCGGGGAGCTGCTCCCCCTCCTCCTTCAATCTGACTGTGGGATCTCTTCTGACCTCCAGTCTTTGCCGCAAGCCTCTGAATGGTTATCTCATGCCTTCGAGTTGCCGTCAATACTTCATCAAAAGTCTGGTAATTGTGCCCCTCTATCAATTGCAAGAGCTCAAGATGAAACCCTTGCTGGAACCTCATAGCCCTCTGGCTCTCTGTTGCTACCATCTCTGGGGCGAACCTACTCAATCTGCAGAACTCTGCTGCATAAGCATCTACAGTCTTGCCAGCCTGTCTAAGATTGATAAACTTCTGTTGTAGCTCAAATTGCGCCACAACTCCATAGTACTTCGTCTTGAATCTTGCTGTAAAATCGTCCCAAGCCACAGGACGTCTGATGCCTACCTCCTCTGATTCCCACCAATCACGTGCGAGATCTTGAAGGAACAGCTTCACTAGATCCACACGTTCTTCTGCTGGCACCTTAGCTGCTGTCAAAATAGCCTCAATGTCCTTAAGCCATGCATCTGCTGAAATGGCATCTTCCGTGCCCTCGAAACGGCGGGGGTTGTACTTGCAAAACCTGGCTGATGCTCCTGAATCTGGTCTTGCCCCTCTTTCCAAGGCCGTCTGCAATCCTTGGTTGAGCAACACATTCTGCTCTTGCAACTGAGTGTGCATGCGCTGCTGGGCCAACATCTGATGTTGCTGAGTAGCCATCATCCCTCTCATGATCTCCAGAAGGGCTGGTGTGTCCACTTCCACTGGGGTAGGTGGAACTATTGGTGGTGTTGGAACCTCTGGATACTGCGGTCCAACTGCTGGTTCCACTATCACCTCTTCTTGAATAGCCTCTTGAGGTTGTACTGGCTCTTGTTGCTGACCAACCTGGTCAGGTTGCCCATGTTGCCCTTGTTGTTGTTGCCCAATCCTGACAGATGCGGACGAGGTGCCCCTAAGAAAAGGGACAAGAGAATAATCAAACGGTCGGACAGGGAAGATCAATGAAGTCAAAGAATACCGGAATGTCAAGCTAGAATCGAGAATACGAATCAGGAGATCAAGGGAAAACATGTGTGATTGAGACATCCTATAAATTAAAACACCCCACAAGTCTGAAATCAGACCTGCATGGGCCACCACTAAAACCTTGTCACGCCCCAGAACCAGAATACTGGAGAGCGGGGGAATGACTCAGCCAGCTACGTATTACGGGTAGATGAATACCGTATAATACGATCAATGCTGTCTAAAAGACAAGGGGGTGCATACTATATGAAAGTCTCGCTATGGTCACTTCACATCTATTGTCTCAATCATTCAAACAAGAAGCAATAATAGAGAACATTTAAAATAAAGCAATAAGGCGTCCCAAACGCTTAGTCAAAATGTTCTTGAGATCTGGCTTTACAAAACATAGCCAGATGATATAGCAACATATACACAATTGTTATCAGCTACAGTCTGACTTAATTACAATTATGTAAAAGTAAGTACAAGACAATCCGACTAACATGTCGGTGCCAAACGGCAAAATATAAAGTAAGTAACAAAACGAGCGGAGAAGTAAGGAACCCACTCGAGTCCTCCTGCGATCATTCCTCTAGTATTGACCATCTTGGAGGTAGAAGTAAGCTGAGTCCTCGGGAACCGGCTCTAAATCTGGCCATGCAAAACCAGAGAGGTTAGACCTCTAATAGCAAGTACCGCAAGGAAGCACGATATGAGGAGTTAAAACCAGTAATAAGAGAATAGGATATATAGATCTCTGCTTGCTACTAGGATTCACATAATGTCACGACACTTCGAACCAACCTCCCAACCAAACAAGGACAGAAGTTGGCCCGTCATATCCTGACATTCTGATCATCTTAGTTAGTTAACTGAGTAGGTACAGTACACAAACAAATCAACTTAAACGGCCATCCAACTCCTACGGCTTACTACTGTGAGTCCCAAGTTATCCTGGAATTATGCAATAAAAGATTCCTCAGTTCTTACTATGGGCAAGCAAGGCTAGTCTATCCAATCAATCAATTGCGCCAATCATGAATTAGACGAGTCCCAGCAGGACGCCCGTCATCAATATACAATATACAATAAATAGTATAACCAGATACCGCTCCATGCCCGTGTGACAGGTTTGCAGTATCTGTGGGAACCAGCCGGCCTGTTGGGCACTAATAGTCCCAAAGAGGGCTGCCATGTAAGAACTCGGAAATCCATTCTCTCCATGCAATCATTATTTTATTTAACTTAGTAGCCTCTACGTTAAGTGAAATCCCATGCCGTGGGTCATGGTCATTCAGAATAAGTACTTCCGTACAAAGTACGATATGCCCAGCTCTACAACGATACCCGTGCGGTTAGGTTGTAGGTCTTACATAGCGTAATGCAACAATCCAAACTAACCACGGAACAATCATGCCTTGACCATAAAGTACACATGCTTCTTTTATAGTAAAATAAATAAATAAATAAATTGAAACCTGCATGTATGCCTGTATGTCAAGATTCGGGATCGGCCAATCGATTATAGTAGTTCATACTTAATATGAACGTGTCTCATTCATTCATTTCAATAAGACGACTAGCCAGTCTCTTAGTTCCATCTAGGAACGCATGATCAATAATTAATCAAGATAACAATCAATGTTAATTAATGCCAAATTCGGAAAATAAACATTGGAAAATAAATAATGTTTGGGAAATAAAGAATCACATGCGCTGTGGGAAATGATTGGGGAATAAATAAATCTCATGCACTGTGGGGAATGTTTGGGAAATAAAGAATCTCATGCGCTGTGGGAAAGGTTGGGAAATAAATAATATCATGCGCCTGAGGGAAAGGATTGGGAAATAATTAAACTCATGCGCTGTAAAAATAAATAATCCATGCGCCTGAGGAATGCGGCTGTGGGAAATAAATATCATGCGCTGTAAAATAAGATTGGAAAATAAATAATCCATGCGCCTGAGGAATGAGATTGGGAAACAAATATCATGCGCTGTGAAATAAGATTAGAAAATAAATAATCCATGCGCCTGAGGAATGAGATTGGGAAACAAATATCATGCGCTGTAAAATAAGATTGGGAAATAAATAATATCATGCGTCTGAGGGAAAGGATTGAGAAATAAATAAACTCATGCGCCTGAGGGAAAGGATTGGGAAATAAATAAACTCATGCGCCTTGGCTGTGGGAAGTGATTGGGAAATAAATAGATTCATGCGCCTGAGGAAAAGGATTGGAAAATAAATAAACTCATGCGCCTTGGCTGTGGGAAGTGATTGGGAAATAAATAGATTCATGCGCCTTGGCTGTGGGAAGCGATTGGAAAATAAATAGATTCATGCGCCTTGGCTGTGGGAAGTGATTGGGAAATAAATAACTCATGCGCCTTGGCTGTGGGAAATGATTGGGAAATAAATAACTCATGCGCCTTGGCTGTGGGAAGTGATTGGGAAATAAATAGATCATGCGCCTGAGGAAGTGATTGAGAAATAATTAGACTCATGCGCTGTGGGAAGTGATGATTTGATGCGCTGTGGAAAATAAATCTCATGCGCTTGAGGAATGAAGATTTGATGCGCTGTGGGAATAAAGATTTCCATGCGCTTGAGGAATGAAGATTTGATGCGGCTGGGACTGTTCTTCTTCTCCGAATTTTCTGAGAACAGAACCATGGGAACCATGGAAGCCATTGCTTCCAAGCTTCATAAATCCTTCATCCCAAGCCCAAATATGGACTTCCATAGGTCAAAATTGGGTAGAACGAAATTCTCTACAACATGGAACCATCGAAACTTGAAGATAACAAGGTTTATTAGATCAAAACCTAAAAAATCCGAAAATGTATCAAACTTAGATCTACAACAAGTAAGCCATGGAAATTGAAAATGCTAAGTACTAAAGAGACTTAGAATCAAATGAGGAAGATGATGGAACAATAAAAATGGGGATCCATCAAGAAGCAAATTGGCACTTGCCTATCTCTTCTAGGTTGGTGGGAGAGTTATGAGGAAGAAGAAGTGAAATGGAAAGAAGTAATGAAGAGAGAGAAATGGTTTTGGGCTTTAAATGAAGGGGTGGTGGTAGGTGGGAGTATTGGGCCGGATCCAATGGGTTCATCCAAGGCCAACCCGTAAGCAAAGCAAAGAGGTAAAAGCCGAAAATAAATGCAGGAATAAAAGCAGGAAATAAAGTGCAGAAATAAAATTGCAGGAAATAAATTAACATGAAAATTTAAAGAGCAGATTAATTAACTAACATAAATTTACAGAAATTTAAATACAGAATAATACATTGTAACTATTAAATAAATACGTATTCTGGGAACGGGAAGTGACACCTTAGCTAGCCGCATATGCATTCAGTCCCGCAGCCGCATGGCACTGATCATTCTCGGCCGCATGACGCTCCATGACCTCTCAGCCGCATATAGGGTTGCACTTATTCTTAGCCGCATGAATTTGGTTTTCCTTAGCCGCATATAGGCTTGTCCCATGTTCAGCCGCATGGGCGTATGATAGTTCGAGCCGCATGGGCGCATGATAGTTCGAGCCGCATGGGCGCATGATAGTTCGAGCCGCATGGGCGCATGATAGTTCGAGCCGCATGGGCGCATGACAGTTCGAGCCGCATGGGGATTGCGATTCCCAGGCCGCATAGAATTTCCTCTGGCCGCATGGTCTCATTTGAACCATAGCCGCATGAGACCCCCTTTAAGTTCTAGTCGCCTAAGGCTTGCAGATTTTGGCCGCATGGGACTACTCATTTCCGGTCGCATGAAATCATCCTTGTTTGGCTACATGAGTTTAAATTTCCTTGGTCGCATGATTTCCTGGCCGCATGAACTCTGATTCTAAATACTTTCTTGACTGATTCTTGTTCCAAAATGGCATTAATTGACATTGATTGACATCTATTAACATTAATTGATTGCTTTGGCATTTATTAACAGTGATTATTGTCTAAATATTAAAAATAACATTATTGGTTATCTCGATTAATAATTGATCATGCGTTCCTAGTTGGAACTAAGAGGCTGGCTAGTCGTCTTATTGAAATGAATGAATGAGACACGTTCATATTAAGTATAAACTATTATAATCGATTGGCCGATCCCGAACATTAACATACAGGCACACATGCAGGCTTCAATTTATTTATTTATTTATTTATTTTCTACAAAAGAAGCATGTGTACTTTATGGTCAAGGCATGATTATTCCGTGGTTAGTTTGGATTGTTGTATTACGCTATGTAAGACCTACAACCTAACCGCACGGGTATCGTTGTAGAGTTGTGCATATCGTACCCCGTACGAAAGTACTCATTTGAATGACCATGATCCACGACATGGGATTTCACTTAACGTAGAAACTATTAAGTTAAATAAAAATAATGATTACATGGAGAGAATGGATTCCCGAGTTCTTACATGACAGCCCTCTTGGGACTAGTAGTGCCCGACAGGCAGGTTGGTCCCCACAGATACTGCAAATCTGTCACACGGGCAGGGAGCGGTATCTGGTTATATTATCTATTGTATATTATATATTGATGACGGGCGTCCCGCTGGAACTCGTCTAATTTATGATTGGCGCAATTGATTGACTGGGTAAACTAGCCTTGCTTGCACATAGTAAGAACTGAGGAATTCCTATTGCATAATTCCAAGATAACTTGGAACTCACAGTAGCAAGCCGTAGTAGTTGCATGGCCGTTTAAATTGGTTTGTTTGTGTACTGTACCTTCTCTGTTACCTAACTGAGATGATCAGAATATCAGGACATGACGGGCCAACTTCTGTCCTTGTTTGGTTGGGAGGTTGGTTCGAAGTGTCGTGATGTAATGTGAATCCCAGTAGTCAGCAGAGCTCTATTTATTATGTTTTCTATTTACTGGTTTCATCCTTCATATCGTGCTTCCTTGCGGTACTTGCTATTGGAGGTCTAACCTCTCTGGTTTTGCATAGCCAGATTTAGAGCCAGTCCCCGAGGATCCAGCTTACTTCTACATCCACGATGGTCAACACTAGAGGGATGATCGCAGGAGGACTCGAGTGGGTTTTCTTACTTCCCCGCTCGTTTTGTTAAATACTTTATACTTTGCCGTTTGGCACCGACATGTTAGTCGGATTGTCTTGCACTTACTTTTGCATAATTGTAATTAAATCAGACTGCAGCTGATAACAATTGTGTATACTTCGCTACATCATCTTGTTATGTTTTGTAAAGCCAGATATCAAGAACATTTTGACAGAGCGTTTGGGACGCCTTACTGCTTTATCTCATATGTTCTCTATTTCTTTTTCTTATTTGAATGATTGAGACAATAGATGTGAAATGACTATAGTAAGACTTTCATGTAGTATGTACCCCCTCGTCTTTTAGACAGCATTGATCGTATTATACGGTATTCATCTACCCATAATACGTAGCTGGCTGAGTCACTCTCCCGCTCTCCAGTATTCTGGTTCTGGGACGTGACGGTGTTTGTTCGAATTCATCAAAAACAACTCATTCACTCATCAAGCATTCAGTTTAAGAGAGAGAGAGAGAGAGAGAGAGAGAGAGAGAGAGAGAGAGAGAGGGAGAGAGAGACTACCTCATTGCTTTGTCCCGTTCCTGTTGTTTGAAGTGCTGCTACCGGATGAGTTCTGTTGTATCCTGGAAGATTAAATCACCATTCAACCGTAAACATCTGTACGAGACGAGTATTGTCTTATGGACATTGAATCAAAGTTCAAATTTCGGTCTCAATCAAATCATATATTACTTGCATTCCTTACTATATATAATACATTGTAGAAGATAAACAACATATACGTGGAATGAGAATCACGAATATGCATTCTCTGCCATATTAATTAATCAGTAAGTAACAAAGATACATAGTCGAATATAAGACTAGTTGCTAATAGGATGTTGGCTTCTGACAAGAACAGCGTATATTACTTTACAACAAATAATTGTTCCTAGCTACCTAATTGGAATATATTTGTTTCTCTTTTTTGGTTCGGTATTTGCAAAGATGAATGGGAATCAACAACATAGAGGTTAGGGTTTTTCTTATCCTTCTATACGTACCTTGATTGTGGGAAGCTAGCTAGGTCGCTCTCTGGAATTAATTATATAGTCCAGCATCAGAATATCTTTTCTGTTATTGCGTTGTTACTACGTTGGGAGCTATCATTTTTGTATACTGAGGTTAGAATTTCATCCCTTTTTCTTAAGCCTACTCCACACTCTTGTTAGTATTTAAACTTTTTGTATACTGAGGTTAGAATTTCAAAAAAAAAAAAATGATAAATTCTATAAGCACTCCATATTTTACTTCATGACAGTCTAACTTGGCGGATCTTTTACTCAGGACAGTCCTAAATTTTTCTTCCCCAACCCCCACCCCGCCACACCGCGCCCCCTTGCCGCCGCACCCCCTACCGCCGGGCTCCCCAGCCAGGTCGGAGCCTGCCGCCCGATCCGACCGGAAGTAGCTAAGACAGATGTTGAAGTCCATGAACACCCAGTCGGTCACGATGGCAGCATCGGCGATAGAGGAGGAGGAAGAGGAGGAGACGTCTTAGGCGGAGGAGAGGGAGGTGGTGGTGGTAGTGTAGGAGAGGAGGAGGAGGAGGGAGCGTTGGTTAGGGTTAGGGATTTTAGGGTTCTGAAGGAATTGGGGGGGGGGGGGGGGATGTGTCGGCATAAGAGCGGCTATCCGCGTGTATGTCTTTGGATTGCGTCGAGTACTAGGCAAGTTACGTGTTGGGTTAACAAGGTATAATTATAGCAAGCGCTAGATTGAATCGACGCGGACTAGGGTGTGCACGGTTGCAATATCATTCTGGAGCCTAAGATTTGGCTATAGCAAGGACACGTGTTTCGGCATGAATGTGATGTCGTCTCGAATTAAGTCAGGAATGGCCGTAAGACAAGTTGTTTAAGTCTGGTTGATACTTGGGAGGCATGGCCTCGGTCTTAAGACACGATCAAGTCCATTGGGACGACCAGCACGAGTCGTCCCCTTGACATCATTGGCACGAAAATGGTCTAGGCACACAGAAACAAGTGAAAAGTCTTGACACGGTCGAGATCTTCCTCGACAGGCTCATCGAGGAGGAGGAGGAGGTCGAGGAGAGGAGGACTGTCCACAATATTGAAAGTCCTAATATTAAATAGGAATGTCCATAAAATTAACGATTTTACTTTATGTTATAAATGTTAACTAGACTCCTTGTAAGACGAACATTCGTGTTACAAGGAGCCGAATTGCTACTGCTGCGCTACTTGAACGACTTAGATGAGTCGCTAATGGGTAATAAAGTGTGTTTGTTCAACAATGGCTCGAGTCACTATCAGGATGTGGAGTACGTGTTTAATAGCAAAGGGAGCAAACCCATGGGTTCGTTCATGAAATGAAATGCTTGCAATCATTATAGAGAAACTGAGTGCTCATTGCCCAAGGGGAAGACCCACTAATGAATCCTATCTTCATTCAGCGCTAAATGATCACTTGTACAGGTGGTTGAGCAGGGCCCATCCGAAAAGTTGTATTGTCATATCCGGAATTAATTTTAAGTTGTTCTTTGATTCTTGTTAATAGACTTAATTGCACTTTGCTACCCTCAACTATTACCATTTTTTAACTTTGTACCCTAAACTATTTTTTGTAACAATTTGGTACCCAGATGTTATTTTGGACTAAAATGCCCCTACCCCTACCCCTAACCCTCCCCCCCTGCACGCTCCGGCCGCCCCCCCTGCTCACTCCGGCCGCCCCTCCCCCCCCCCCCCTGCTAGCTCCGCCCCCCCCCCCCCGCCCCCCACCCCCCCTGCTCACTCCGGCCGCCCGCCCGCCCCCGCCTCTCCCCTAGGCCGCGGCAGCACGGGAGGAGGGGGGCTGGGGAGGGAGGGCGGGGCGGGAGGCGGGACAGGGGGTGGCCGAAGGTAGCAGGAGGGGGGGGGGGGGGGGGGCGGGGGGGGGCGGAGCTAGCAGGGGGGGGGGGTGGGGCGGCCAGAGCTAGCAGGGGGGTGGCCGGAGTGGGGAAGGGGGTGAAGGGAAGGAAGAGGGAAGGGCATTTTCGGAATTTTGAAAAATTAGGTATCAAGTTGAAAAAAAATAATAGTTGAGGTACCAATTTGTTACGAAAAAAAGTTTATGGTATCAAGTTGAAAAAACGGAATAGTTGAGGGTAGCAAAGTGCAATTAAGCCTTGTTAATATAAATATAGGAATAAATTAAGTTTGAATTAAACCGACTCGATTCTAAGAAAAATAAAAATTTTCATAGTTGTGAACCTCGTTAGCAATTATCCGAATAAAACTCGTATTATACGCAAAATTTTTCGTATATTTCAGAAACGTATAATACTTGTGTACTTTTGAAAGATTTGAATCAGTACGTAAATTTTAAACATACGAAGTTTTAAACGTCTTCTGTATAAATTATTGAAAATTTTGACACGAAAAACTTTGGTGGGAACATGATTAATTAACCAAATTTGATAACATATTTCAGAATGTGAAGTTTCTAATCTCAATTTTTTTATTTTTTTTAAATATTTGACCGAAATTTTGAACTTATTTTATTTGTACTGAATCGATTTATACTCGTACTTTTGTCGTCCCGAATTTTTTTTTCGTTTGTCGAATTACTAATCAGAGTTTGTCGAATTGCTAATCACTAGTTGTGAAGAGAGACAGAGAGTTGTCCAAGTCCGAAAGTTTTGTCACACTTATCCTTATGGTTGAGTCATTATCGGATAGTGTAGTACTAATTAGCTTAGAGCCTGTTTGGTAAACTGGATTTAGGCAGGAAAGTAGTGTATTTGTTGCAAGTGGGGAAGGAATATTGAAATCAGCTGTTTGGTTGAACAAACATTTGGAATGGAAAGCTGCAAATTCTGACAATATGAGTTCCTGTCTCCTAAGTTTTTCTTCCACTCCACATCCCCTCAAAAACCTTGGATGTGGCTGAAAAAGTAAGAAAGTTATTGATTAATTAACTAATTAGGATAGTTAGCAACAATAGTATAAATTAGCAGAAAGATGATGGAGATGGGCATGAAGGTGGTGGTGGTAGCAGTAGCGTCGACAGTGGTCTCGATCAAGACCTCGGCCGGCTTCCGATCGACGGCCAGATCGAGCTATCGCCACCCTTCCGACGAGCTTCACCGGCGTACACTGAGCACAACCTTCTCCACCGAACGTCCAGGCGGTGGCGACGAGCGCCTACTCGACGGCGTCATCAACCGACGAGCCCTTTGGCAAAGTGCTCCGGCAACACGCGGACTTCAACGGAGAGTTCGAGTTCACGACGGAGTTCAGTGTCCGGAGTCTCACACAACCGTGACTTCGTCCGGAAAGAAGTGGTTGGGATCAAGACCTACTCTGCGGCAGAAGTGGTTGATAAATTTGTAATTTTTGATTAGTTAATAATTAATTATCTTAATTTATCAAACTAATTATTTAATTTATTAAATTATTATGTGAATTAATTATACTCTTCTACTTTACGATTTTTACTTTCATATCTCAACCAAACATATTTGTCTGATTTTTCACTTCCCACTTCTTACTTTCTATCCCAGCCAAACATATTTGTCCCCTACTAGGGGTACAAGAAAAATATACATGAATTCCTATCCTTCTTTCCTTCATGAAAGTCCAAATCCAAATCCAAATTCACTTCATATTTACCAAACAGTCCCTTAGGGGAAGATGCACTAATGCAACCCACGTGTTGCTTCTTCAAGGGACCGCCAAATCATGAAGGGGAGCTTAGGTACTCCGTACTCATTCGTTAGGTGGATGAGCCACTCCAGGAAAATCAATTGTTTATAAAGAAAGAGAAGACTAAACAAAAAAAAACTTTCGGATTTTTTCGTTTAGGGTAAAGAAAATAGGGTTAATTGCAAAGAAAGGAAAGATTTTGGGTAAATTGCAAAACGAGGGACGAGCCTCCAAGAGAGTTGGCGGCCTTGGGGGGCCTCCAAGAGAGTTGGCGGCCTGGGGGGGGGGGGCCTCCAACTCCATTGGCGGGGGGGGGGGGGGGGGGGGGGGGGGGGGGGGGGGGGGCAACGGCTATATTTTTTTGTTTCCTCTTTTCTTTCTTTCTTTCTGTCTGATTCAACGGCTACTTGAGGGGGAGCCTAACGGCTAGTTTTTTTTTTTTCCTCTTTTCTTTCTTTCTCAACGGCTACTTCTTCTTCTTCTCAACGCCTCTTGGATAATCCGTCGGAAGATACGACTGTATCGGAGGCATCTCGGGGTCCCTTCCAAGGCCTAGGCGATCAATACGTGCTACTAGTTCCTGCATAAGCCCTCGACTATGCCGCAAGCATTCCAACGTCTCTGGTTGTTGGAAAGATTGTTGGTATTGTACACTCTGAAATATGAGAGCAGTTAATAATAAATGATTGTATCAAATTATTGGTATTTTAATATCTAAATTAGGGTTTAATCATACCAAATCATGTATCCCATCAACAAAAGCACGCAAACTAGAATCGTCAATGGCTCTACATTTGAACCTGGGTTACTCATAATCATAGTTTCTGTTTACCATTCGAGGAGATCCCCACCATTTCCTATAAATGTAGTCACCCATATCTGCAAACGTAGAAGAATATTAACAAAATTGGACGAAATTGAGTAAGTCATAATAGGACGAAAAATTCACTTACAATCATTCGGGGATTGGATTAATGGAGATATGTCCCTCACGCTATAATGCTCAAATCGACGATTCCATTTAACAATTGTAGTAATTATTCTACTCCTTGCATTGGATGGAGCATAACTTATTGTAGGCGGATCATCTGGAATAATCTGTCTCCTCCCAAATTGTCGGAGGACACGATCTCCCGGATGATACATTGTATACCGATCATATATAATGTACGATCTATGCATACTGAGCCAATATGACAATCCTTTTATTTCTGGATCATTTGGTGTAATTGTATATGGTGCCCAAATCACCTGTTTAACAACAATGTGTGAATAAGTACAATAATTTAAAGTCATTCATCAAATAATTAAATCATTACCTCAGTATACTGCAATGTATCAAATTGTTCACGATAAATTGAGACAGCCTTGTATTGACAATGTTGTTGATCTACAACATCCGTCGACCAACGCATAGAAACAGGAAAGACTCCAATATCACTAGTTACACTGGTAACCGGTCTACCAATGTAGAAGTGCTCGTACGACCAGACCTACAGCAAATTGAGCAAAAAATTCAGTACAAAGTAAATACAATGAAATACAAATACTCATACAAATACTCTTGCGAGTCTTCTTACCTGCACTAGTGACATACATCCACAAATACTCTTGCGAGTTTTCATAGTAGCAAATTCAGTCAGCATTGCGTAACGATATGCTAAAGTAGCAGCTCCCCATGCATGACTAGTCGGTTTGGTCAAATCAGCTAAAAATGGTAGAAGTCGCACATTAACAGTATTCCCATTTGAGTCGGGAAAGAGAATAACACCACATAAAGCGAGCAAGTATGCTCTAGTACACTGAATAATCTGAAAATAAGAAAGCAAATCTTTTAATAAATACTAAATAAATTCTTACGTATTTTACCAATTAAAATACGTACCCGTATATTATCTACGACAACCTCCTCGTCATCCATGGTGTGATTTAAGTCCATGAAATTTCCACGGAGCCATGAAAATGTGACAAAACTACTACCTTTCAAATCATCCGGAGGCATAACTCCGAGATATGTAGTAATCAAATTAGATGAAGTAGATTGTTGGTCAAAATATATTGGGTCTCCTATAATAGGCAATCCCAATATGTTTGCGACATAAAACCACATGATCGTCATCTCCCCTATTGGAAGTTGAAAAGTGTTACGTTCGGGCCACCAACGTTCAGCAAGACTTAAAATAAGATCACGATCGTGAATGAGAAATTTAATTTGGTCTAGATATTGAAACCCGAAAGATTGGACTAGGGCCTTTTGGACGTCATTTAAAACCCATGTGTCATATAGTCTTTCTTTCCGCCAATTTCCATGCTCTCGGAGACGTAATAAAGGATCATGATCAAAAGACTGTCAAAGAAATTAAAAATTAACATTTAAAATGTATTAGATAACTACTAACTAAAATTGACAATATAGTAAAAAAATGACAAGAAATAAAAAAATTACCTCTCCAGTAAATATTTTATCGGATATATGATTTGTACGTTGATTCATAATCAACTCCGTAGTCGGTCCACCAGGAATACGACCATCATTTACGTTAGCCATCTGTTGTGGTTGTGGAGAAAGGAGAGATGAGAGTTTTAGAAGATGAGAAGAAAGTTGAGTTTGTGAAGAATAAGAGGAGAGAGTTGGGATTATATAGAGGAGGGAGCCCATTGTTTTGAAAAAACAATGGGATTCAAAACAATGGGTTCCTGCATAAGCCCATTGTTTTTGAAAAACAATGGGATTCAAAACAATGGGTTCCTGCATAAGCCCTCACCCAAACCTTTTCCTCCCCCCAAAGAAAGAAAGAAAGAAACAAAGAAAGAAAGAAAGAAAAGAAAAATAAATAAAAAAAGTAGTGGCTGAAAGAAAGAAAGGAAGAAAAGAAAAAAAAAAAAAAAAAAAAATTAAACAGCCGAACACCCCCCCCCCCCCCCCCCCCCCCCCCCCCCCCCCCCCCCCCCCCCCCCCCCCCCCCCCCCCCCCAGGCCGCCAACTCAGTTGGAGGCCCCAATGGGGCCGCCAACTCTCTTGGAGGATCATCCCTCCATATGCTAATTTTCCAAAATCTTTCCTTTTTTTGCAATTAACCCTATTTTCTTTACTCTAAACGAAAAAATCCGAAAAACTTTGGTACGCCTACAACAAATGTTTACAATCTTCTTACGATCCGTCACGTGTCGAACTTTTATTGAAAGAGGGGAGTAAGTGGTGGGATCGAATGGAACCCATGTAGTGGAGGGTGTGAGGGATGGTGGGATCCGATGGAATCCATGTGTAAGGGACGGTGAGTGAAGTTGTAAGAATGTTATAAGAATTTGATAGTAAACTTAACATTTTTCAAACAAAAACCTAGCTGTTCTTCCTTTCTTGGAGAAGGAATAAGTCGGATAGGATTTGATGTTTTCAAATATGTTTTTTTTTCTATAAAAATATGTCTCATCGTTCATGAGTATCATTTTTCTATAAAATCAATAAGAACATATTTGAAATATCAAGTTTTGGAGACAGCGCCGATCTAATACTAGGTGTTCACTAATCGATTGGCCAAATAACAAAAGAAAATCAGGCTTTAAATTAATGTGCAGTGAATTTGCTCTATGATAATGTCATATTATTAGTGGTACTTGTTGGGGTTAGTCTTAGATGACACGCGCACACTATTTCATTTTGGAATAAAGCTCATGTCTTCATATTTTATTTATTGGCTGTATATAAATGCGGTGTGTTAGTTTAAGTGGTTATGGTAGAATTTTTTTCTTCTAGTGGACAGTTTAAATTTCATAATCTACATTTATTTTTACACAAATTTTTGGAAAGATCTCTTCGATCTAGGTCTTGGACACGAATAACGTAAAATAACGTTTTGATGGCATGTTCGTATTGGACGCGGGTAGCCTCTTGCCTTGTTAGCAATCACCCAAATAAAATTCGTATTATACGCGAATTTTTTTTTATCTTTCAGAAACGTTTAATACTTGCGTACTTTTGACAGATCCAAATCAGTACGTAAATTTTAAGCATGCAAAATTTTTAACGTATTCTGTATAAATTATTAAAAAATTTGACAGAAAAATGTACTGAAAATCTGTTTAATTAACCAAATTTGACAACATATTTAATAATGTAAAATTTTTAAGCTCAATATTTTTATTTTTCGAATTTTTGACCGTATTTATTTACACTGAGCCGATCTATATTCATATTTTTATTGTTCCGAAATTTTTTTTTTTTTGCTGAATTGCTAACAAGGACCTCTTGCTGTGATATCTTTCAATAGCTACGTTACTGTTATTGTTGCTTTCGCATGGTAGCCCTCTTGTAGTAGTGGCTGGTTTTTTATTTACTAACCAAAATTTACTCGTGTTTTTTCGCCCACTTTTTTAGTGGGTGATTCAATTTTCTAACTGAACAAAGGATCGTTCCTCTACATAAGCTAGTAAAAAAACAAGGAATTGTTCCTCCAAGTGGACAAGGGATTTAATTTTCTAACTGAACAAGGGATTAATGTTCCTCCAAGTGAACAATGGTTTGCTTCAACACTAGTGTAAAAAAAAATAAGTGGAACAAAAGGGATTGTTTTAACACTAGAGCTCTGCTAGCTGGCATGCAGCCAGATGACGCCACCTCATTGGCAGGTCAATCAGCATAGAACACATGTCTATAGGGGGAGGCCAATGAGTTTCGGCCATCTAGCGTGTGGTCTGGCCGGCCAGATAGTGTTTTTCTTAACACTAAGAGCATTTCCAACCCTATTGTGACTTTGAAAAAAAGTTAATGCCACATAGGAATGACAAAATTTTATTCAAAAGTTCTTCTCCAATGCAATTGTCAAGTCAATTGTGAAACTTATGTGGCAAAAATTAAAGAAGACATTGTGAAGTTGATTGTCTTGTTCTAGACAATGCACTTGACAATGTCTTTTCTTCCATGTCATCAATTATGAATAAAAAATATTAGAAAAAAAAAAGAAGATGAGTAGTTGTCTTAAAAGTTGCATTAGAAGTTGGAAAAAAAAAACTTTTTATTGTCTTCTCAATACTTTTGCATTGGAGAGAGTTTTTCTATCTCATTGTCTTTTGAGATATAATTTTGCCACATAAACAAGACATTGTTTTTTGACTCATGCCACATAGGAGCCACCTAAGACTCACAACACTTAACAAGACAATAGGGTTGGAGATGCTCTAAGAGCATCTCCAATCCTATTGTGACTTTGAAAAAAAAGTTGTTGCCACATAGGAATGACAAAATTTTATTCAAAAGTTCTTCTCTAATGCAATTGTCAAGTCAATTGTGAAGCTTATGTGGCAAAATTTAAAGAAGACATTGTGAAGTTGGTTGTCTTGTTCTAGACAATGCACTTGACAATATCTTCTCTTCCATGTCATCAACTATGAATAAAAGATATTAAAAAATAAAAGAAGATGGGTAGTTGTCTTAAAAGTTGGGAAAAATAAATAAATATCTTAATACTATCTTCCAAGTTCAAAAAAAATACACATTTCAATACATTTGCATTGGAGAAAGTTTTCATACTTCATTGTCCTTTGTGAATACAATCTTGCCACCTAGACAAGATATTGTCTTGTACCTAATGCCACATAGAAATCATATTATATTTCAAGACATTAGGGTTGGAGATGCTCTAAAAAAATGATCCTTCAACACTAGTGTAAAAAATAAGTGAAAAAAAAGAAAGAGAGAGAGAGAGAGAGAGATTACTCTCTAGCTGCACGAGTTTTTACAACAGCACTCTAACGTTACTTCCACTAGTGCATCATCGCACTAGTTCCACGAATCGAGGTGATAAAGAGTGCGTTGCAGGAGTTCGATTGTGATATAAGTCCAATATGGACTTCTGGTTCTGTGAGCAAATCGAAGAAGAAATAATCGAAACTTGTTTTAAACAATGATGATTCTGACAACTCTAACATGCTGTCCTGCTTACTTGATTAACAAATATTTGCAACATTTTTTCATTATTTTCCCTATTCTATAATAAATTATTTTCTTTAGGGAATCTTACTGCTGTCAATCCGTTTACCAAGCTAAACTTGATAAGTGTTAATCATTTGTGGGTTCAGTTTACATAAATTTATACCAAATATTAACAAGATTTAATTGTACTTTATATCCTCGACTATTTTTGTTTTTTAACTTGATATCCCAATTATTATTTTTTTCAACTTGATATTCTAATTTTTTTTGAACAATAATGTCCTTGTCCAAAAATTAAAACTACCACCCAATCTCCCTCTCCTCCTCCAGCCACCCGCCCTCCTCCCCCCTCCCCTGCGACCCCCCTTCCGACTACCCCCCCCCCCACCCCCCCCCCCCCCCCCCCCCCCCCCCCCCCCCCTCCATCCCGCCTGCAACCCCCCTCCGGCCGGCCCGCACCTCCCGCTCCCCCCCTCCAGCCACCCGCACCCTCCCTCCAGCCACCTACCCACGCGCCTCCCCCTCCTCCCGATGCCCTCCTTTTCTGCCTCCACCATCGCTGGAGAGGGAGGGAGGGAGGGGGGGAAGGGGGAGGGGGGTGCATGGGAGAGAGAGAGAGAGAGAGAGAGAGAGAGAGAGAAAGGCAGGGGTAGTTTCGGGATATTTTGTGTTTTAGGTATTAAGTTGAAAAACTAAAATAGTTGAGGGTATCGAGTTGTTGAGTAAAAAAGTTTAGGATATTAAGTTGAAAATCTGAAATAGTTGATGGTATCAAAGTGCAATTAAGTCTATTAATAATAAGACTTAGGGCCGGGCTGGCTCAGCCTGACAGGTGTCTCGTCCGAAAAATGGCCCATGTGTCAGTCCGATTCGAATAATTTGGGATTCGGACTAGCCTGTCCAGTATATTAGGACGAGTCGGATCTTATATCTCGACCCATAAAAGAAATTCAGTCCGACCCGAAGTCCAGATCCATCCCGACCCACTGATATGAATGCCACTTGGCAGTCACCGGTACTCCTTGACTTGGCAGATTTTGGGATTTGAATGACTTTCACTTACACAACCGCTGGATTGAGAACAAAATCTTGACGTAATAAGAAAGTGTGTGTACCGAACAACATGAAGAAAAATAAAGCTAACAACATGCAATACATTAGAAAAATATGTGACTAATGATTCATAATCTGATAAACCCCATAATATATAGCAATGTGGCTACCTATTAGCCCTTGCTTTATACCATGAATGACTCAGAATAAATGCACGGTAAATTAGTAATACATAAATAACATATACACAAAGAGACGATATATGTTGCACCGATTTAGACATTATCCATAGAATTATGTAGTGAATGAATCCACATAGTTACCCTTTACTAGGCTGTGTTTGATTGGACTTTTTTTTTTCCATTAAAAATATTTCCATTACAAATTCTCCACCAATTGTAGGGTGCGTTTGATTGCAAGGTGAAAAAGATATGGAAAAGAAATTAATTCTATGTAATTAATTTTCCAGGAAAAAAATTCCATGGAATTTAAAAAAAATCCATGGAAAACTTAATTTGGGTGTTTGATTGTCATTATTTTCCACGAAAAATAATTATTTTTCATGGAGAACGATATTTTCCTATGGGTTGGACAAGTTTTATTTTCCACCATTCTAGAAGAAAATATGAAAATGATAGTTTTTTGGAAAATAATTCCATGGAAAATATAAGCTATCAAACACTACTGCTATGTTTGATTGGACTTTTTTTTCCATAGAAAATATTTGTCATAGAAATATTTTCTATAGAAAAAAAAAAGCCCAATCAAACGTAGCCGTAGTGTTTGATAGCTTATATTTTCCATGAAATTATTTTTCAAAATATTATCATTTTTCATTTTTTTTCTAAAATGGTGGAAAATGAAACTTGTCCAACCCATAAAAAAATATCATTTTCATGAAAAATAATGACAATTAAACACCAAATTAAGTTTTCCGAAATTTTTTTCTAGGAAAATAATTTCATGGAATTAATTTGTTTTCCACATGTTTTTTACCTTGCAATCAAACACACCCTAATATCATATAAGGACCAAATATCAAATGCTACGAGGCTAACCTATAAAAATTAGTACAAATAATTTCTACCCTTAGGCCCAAGTTTGGTCCGGTCCGGTCTGGTCTGAAATTTATCGTGTTGTAGGCCACATATCAGAATGGGCTCAAATTTCCATTCTTAGGCTCGACTTGGCCTGCTATAGGGCATGGATATGAAAGGTTGGATCCGAATTTGGTTCGAACCATCCAAATTCGAGTCAGTTCGGTCCGGTCTAGCTCGGTTCACTTACAGCTCTATTACCCATACATAAAAGATAAAAGGCAAAAGTCAAATGGGTTCGGAAAATCTGCCTTCCCAAGACCGACGAGTGAAGCTAAGGTACTGTTTGGGAAGGGTGGAAAATGAGAGGGAGGAAAAAATTGAGGAAAAAGTGAGAGAAAATTTTTAAATGACGGTGTTTGGAAAGAGGGAGAGAACATAGGGGAGGAAAATTTGAGAGGAAAAAGTAGGTGGATCCCACCAAAAAATTTTCCTCCAAAATATGGGAGGAAAATGGAGAGAGATGAAAGGAATTTGAGTGAATTTATCCCACCACCCCTCAAAAAGTTAATATTAAATCATCATTTGAGAATACCAAGGAGGAAATAGTAATTATACCTATATCCATAAACAAATAAAAAATTGTTTTTAAACTTTTCCTTCTCCTACTTTTTGTCCATCCAAACAAAGGAAGAAAAAATTAACTTTACTTTCATTTTACTCTCCTCCATTTTTCTTCCCCTCAAATTTTGGTTCCTTATAAAGGCACTTCATTTTTTGATCAGGGCTAGCCCATTTTAAAACTTTGTATTATTTACAAGTTTGTCATTGAAGAAATTGATCAGGGCTATCCCACTCTTTGGTATAAGTCACTAGTGCAAACAAGGACTGCCCAAATTTCTGGCAGCCCTACATACAGTAAGGACTGCCAGAAAAATGGACAGTCCTTTGTTTCACATGCTGTGACTTAGGACTGTCCAGTTTTCTGGCAGTCCATTCAGTTTGTAGGACTGCCAGAAAATTGGGCAGTCCTTGTTTGCACTAGTGACTTATACCAAAGAGTAGAATAGTCCTGATCAATTTCTTCAATGACAAATTGTAAATAATATAAAGTTTTAAAATAGACTAGCCATAATAAAAAAATGAAGTGCCTTTATAAGGAACCCAAATTTTTTTCTCCCTAACCACAAATGTTCCCATGCACGGTGTAAAATTGCCCCGCATAGGTTTTTGCATGAAAAACCCCATCAAGAAAAAAAATGAAAAACATAGAGACGAACAAAAAGAGTACCACAAGGAAAGGGTGGTGGGTCCCACATATGATGATGGTCCCATCCGGCGCACGTTATCTCCTCCCAGTCCTCCCCCCACACCAAAAACACTTCTTTGGAAAAACGTTCTTCGAACTCCATCACGCCAAAACCACCTCTCCCTCTCTCTCTAATAAAGAGCCTAACAATCCAAATCCCTCTGATTCCAATCAATGCCATCATCAGTGGAAGAACTCTCCTCCTCCTCCTCCTCGTCGGCTGCATGCAGGGGGTCGTACTAACGTGCGCCGTGCCATGGCGGCGGCGGCGCGGCGGAAGGAGGCGGTGAGGGTCCGTCGGGAGGTCCTCGCCGCCTGTGTGACGTGTCCCCTCTGTGAGAAGCTCCTCCGGCACGCTACCACCATCTCCGAGTGCCTCCACACCTGTGAGCACCCCCGCTTCCCATCTCACTCCTCCTTTTTTTTTTTCGTTTGTTGCGATCTGGGTCTGTCGTAATTAATGGGTCCTCGTCAAAATTTGATCTTTCTCAATTTCTTGGGATTTCTCTTCTCGAGAAGGTGAGGAATTTGTTTTTTTTTTTTTTTTTTTGCAAAATTCCGTCATTTGCAAATTTGCCCCTCCTTTTGGCAGTAATTGGCGCTTGCTATCGCATGCATGGTTTGCGATGTAAAAAAAAAGTTCGGGGATTATGGAGTAGTGGGCTATTCTGTAATTTCTTTTTTCTTAAATAGCATATTTTTTCAAATTGGTCTTCTTTTGGGAAGTTAGGGGCAATTATTGATGATTACGACTTGATGTACAAAAAAGGAGTGACTTTTGGAGTGTACTATGATCGGATTCTATGTAGGAGGTGTTCCCACGAACAACTTTGGCTATTGTAGTTCATAAACTTGCCAATGTCTCATATATTTCTTAGAAATGCTCTTTAGAAGCTACACCGGCACACTAACGTGGCTGGCAAGATTTGAACCCATAAGCTCTCGACTAAAAAGCACATTACTTACACAAATGAGCTAACAATATATCCCATATAAAGAAACAAAGTTTTTGTTTTTTTGTTTTTTGTTTTTGTTTTGTTTTTTGTTTTTGTTTTTATTTTCTTTTACAAAGTTAAACATGTCATAAAAAGAGGAGTGTATGTATATAGGGAAACCAAAAATTCAGGGGGCAGCTTGTTGGGGTTCTTTGGTGAAGCCAACACTCAAGGAAAGGTTTGGACCCACAATGTCTAGGACCCCAAGGGTGGAATCATCGGCTTTGTATTAACCTATACACTTAGGCCTCTCTTGGTTCGTGGAATCATCGGGTTAGGAAAGGAAAGTGATTACTTTCCTATGTTTGGGTGTCAAAGGAATTGAGGAGGAAAGGAAAGTGATTCTCACTGGAAGGGAAATTAGGGGGAAAGTGATCCCATCCATCTAAGTAAGGAATCACTTCCCCACATTGAAAGTATTTACATTCCTTTTCAAATTCCTTGGCATTTCCAAACATCGGAAAGGAAAATCAATGGGAATTGTAATTTCCCAAAGGAAAGGTAATGGCAAGGAGTTGATTTCCTTTCCCTTCCATTCCGCGAACCAAACGAGGCCTTAGGGTGTGACAGCATGTGTGGTGTGTGGGCTAACTCTCCAAGGGGACAAGGACAAAGACTCCATGGAAACAACCCACTTCTGTCACTGACTTAAAGAGAGAATTCTGGACTGTATGACTATGCGCATAGTCTTCCATGCGCGTGGCATAATATGCGTATAGTTATATGCACACGTGGCTTTATGAGCGTGTCATATAATATGCGTCATAAACTATAGATCATTTTTTGTCTCGCTGCTAAATTTTGAATTAATTTAGTGTTCAACACTTTTCTTTGAACTTTTATTATTTACAGTAGTGTTTGGTATGAGCAGAATGTTCTATGATTTATCCTGTCAATTTCAAAATATGACACTTTTTTTTTCAATACCTTTGGTGCAGTTTGCAGGAAGTGTATTCTTGAGAAACTAACTGAAGAGGAGGTAGAATGCTGTCCGATATGTAATATTGATCTGGGTTGTCTGCCCTTAGAGAAACTCAGGTCACTTTTTAATCATTATGACTTTTCAAACATTCTTCTTTCATGCTGTTCTTAGTATGTTATGATGTCAAACTGATTGGTTGATTGAAGTGTTCAAACCTATGTTGCACAAATACAAACACAAATACGGACACGATACAGATATGGGTTACGAGCATTTTCGAATAGGTACAGAGCTAGTTACGTATGTTACATGACCGATACGGGCATCGGTACGGACATCATTTTGTTGTGTCTGTGTAAAACATGTTCAAACTAATTTGGTATTAAGATAACCTACCATCAAGTATAAGATTTATATATTGTTTTGTTCCCGATTGGAAATAAGTTGCATTCAAAATTCAACTTTTGAGACAATCATGTGTTGTTTTATTTTGTTGGGATTGGATGTCAAAATGGGTTCTTTTAGTACACTAAGCGATCATCTCCACACGTTATTTCTTTGATGATCATAATGAACCTCACATGGATTCTACAATATCTGAGGTCGGTAGGATTAACTACGATTATGTAGGGTAGAAGGGAATTTATAGTTTTTTTTTACAGTATTGAGTTCTCCAGGCATTGTCTTGATGATCTTGATAGGGTTATATGGAAAGTAGCTTCAATGATGATTTGTGAAGTTTGCTATCTATGTTGCATGGAGACAAATACGACCCAACCCGATATGGACATGGCACAAATTTTGGTGTCTGATGTATTTTGGAGTGTTTTTTTTTTGTGCCCCATGTTTGACATGATGGAACACGGGCACGCCACTGATTGTTGGAATCCTGGATTGCTTTTAGCCATCCATTATTACTTAAATCCTGCAAATATAGCAAGTAAATCAATAACATGAAAAAGTATCACATGAAACACCTCGCTCCAAGGAAGAAGCCACTTGAACAAATTTGAAGAGTTAGTAGTTTGTACTTGTACATGTTGCAAGTTTTGGTAGATAAGTAATTTCTCTTCATAGTCGTGACCTCATATATGTGTGTGTTTTACTTACAATCAAGCATTTGCTTGAAGATCAATATTATATCATACACACCGCAGATATGATGCTGATCTTAGCAGATGCACATGTGTACCTGCAAAATCAACATCCCTCTATGATATTAGTTGGTGCAGTTAAAAGTATACGAGAGACATACGAGTCACATCTGCACATACAATCTGACTGAGACCACATTCCATACTTCATTCACCATGAAGTGTTTGGGTGACTGAGAGTGTCTGACACGGGGACCTTCGAAAAACCTAACATGGGACACAACGATAGTATATATGTGCATGCAAATATGTCTATCCATATGTATTTTAAGAATGATCCCCCTAAACCAATTTCTTCAAAGAAAGCTTAAAATGGTATAGAAGTTTCTTTCAAAAGAAGTTGACTTTGACATCTTTCATTTTAAGTGCCAAAATGAAAATATAATTGAGAGAGGATGATATAATTCTGTTCAAGTGAATTTCATCTGTTGACATGATATGTTGTCATACACAGATATTGCAATCTTTAAGCATGCTTCAGTTCATCATTAAGGAAGTGACACGGTATGTTGCCATGCACAGACCATGCAAATCTTTAACTGTCATGCTCCAGTTCTATCAGTAGTGTAGAAGAATAAGGTCACTATAATTCCGGTAGGTCACGATTGGAAATCCACTTAGGTTTTGATTAGGTCAAGTTGACTATGTTAGTCTGTTCAACAGTTTTTTTTTCTCTCCACCATATTTGGGTTATCCAATGTTTCTTCTGTTCCTGCACTGTCCGTGTATGCTAAGTGAAACTCAACAAGGTATCAAAGTAAGAAAATGGTACTCGAAGGAAAGGCCGGACGCGCATCTTTGTTGGGTATTTCTTCTCCCATTAATATGACCATTATTGATCTCTAGGCAAAACATGGAGGATGAAGAAGAAGAAGAAGAGAAGAAAAGAAAAAAAATAAAGTTTAGTATAAAAGAAGAAAAAAAAGGGGAAAAGGGGGAAGAAACAAAAGAGAGAAAAAGCAACAACAATGATGGGATGAATAAGAAGAGAGTCACTCCAATGCCATGCCAACGATGGTGGTTCCATAGTTCTCCTTGTCGTGAAAATACCAATCATGAACCCTTCCTCAACTCCGATCTCACCATCTCATCTCATATTCCTTAGTTGTTAACCAATCATGAACCCTTCCTCAACTCCGATCTCACCATTTCATCTCATATTCCTTAGTTGTTAAAAGTGTGACTTAGGCGTGAAGCGCACCGAAGCATATGAAAGTGCCTTGCTTCATCCAAAGCATGACACGATGGCAAAAACACTACCTACATCCAAGGTTCTAAACGGCGGTAGGCGGGTGCGCGGCGGAGAAAGTCCGCCTACCGCCTAGGCACCTCCTAGACGGTTGATATATTTTAAACATTTTTACTATTTTACCACTGTTTTTTTTGCATAATATGCATATTTTAAGGGTGTTCCATGCATAACTAAGTTGTAGAACGAAGATTTATGAAGTTTTTTGTAAAAGTGAACCATAGGTCCATATACTTGCAAAACCTTTTGGCCAAAACATTTTGTTAGGTATTGCTCCGCCTAGGCGTCCCCCCTACGCAGCCTCACCTCAGTCTATGCCGTCACACCTCCATTGGCCGCCTACCGCAAAAGCGGTGCGGAGAGAGACTGCCTACCGCCTAGGCAGCCGTCCCAACCGCCATTTAGAACAGTGACGTTGGGGCTTGGACGTGGCAACAAACCACACCTAGACATGTGCTTGGAAAAAAGGTTGTTTAGGGTGGTAGGGGTTAGAATTTGGTTTGAACGCAATTCTAATCCAAATGATTTCTTTTCAAGTTTTACCTAAAATCAACTCTAATCCGATTTCGATTCTACCCATTAATAATCTAAAAAGCTCCATGCAATCTATCTTTTTATACCTGGGGTCATGAGCAATGCCTTCTCTGTCTCTCTCTCTCTCTCTCTCTCTCTCTTGCGGATCTCGTCATTGACTACTTTTTAAGCCGAATCTTTGATGTCAACTCTCATTCGCTGCTACCACTAACGTCTTCAACAATCGTCTCCTTGAGCTTCTCCGCCTCCAAGAGTCTTCTCCTCGCAACAAACACCATCTTCTTCTTGCAACAACCAATATCTTCACACAATCTCTCTTCCTCCATGATGTCCCTTCTTGCAGCAACCACCTCCGACATCCCTTCCTCGTGTTTGCAGTAAGCATCTCCTTATCAACCTCGTTACTACCTCTTCTCGTTCTTGCCACCTTTTTTTAGTATTAGTTAATATATTGTGTTTTTTGTTATTTATTACTATAAAATTGTATATTTATGACATGCATGTTTCTATATTATAAACACATTTTTGTTCTCTAGTACGTGACTGGCATTTCCGCATCGCGGCTAGGTTCCAGATGACCTTGGCACGCTAGAGAACTTTAAGCTTTTAACAATTTCTCGCATGTTATGCCCCATCTCTAATGCTAATGTTGCCACCGTCCACCGTCATCGATGTCGACAATGTTGTTTCCTAGACTTTTTAGTCTCAATAACAATGGATAAGTCCCCATCATGCTATTGACCTCATACATATAGGGGTCAACTCCTATGTGCTCCCTACTAACTTCATCTTATGAGTTCTCATCGATGATGCCCTCCTCTAACATTAGTCCGGTCATTCTGCCGCCAACCATCATAAATGATAATCTTCAGTTGGTGCTTGTTGCAGATCTCATTGTCCTTGTCATGAACAAACCTCCTACTTTCTTGACCAAGAATCCTCAACTTCACGTACTCATTTGGCAGCTTGTGTCCTCATTGACAATCTCCACTTTCATTTTATCATTTTGATCCTGGATGGGATCTTAGTTGTGGATTACTTTGAAGTTTGAACAATCTGTGCTAGTGTTGCCATCAATATCTTGACTAATAAACTCTAGTCTTTACAATTGTTTGCTTCTCTTCTTTGACATCATCAAAATTTACTTTTGTCATTGGTGTCGCGCTCTTCTATCGTGTTGTCGCCATGTACTTTGTCTTTATATTGCACTCTCTGTGTGTGTCCTAATCTCCCACCGGCCCAACCATCCAACACCCACACCGATGCAGTCCCCCCTCCAGTTTGGAGGGTGCACTTTGCAATATACTGTTTCAAATCACAAATCGAGACGAAGTGAGTTGGGCTATTTGGTTCGGTTTTTTAGACCGTGGTTTGTTTTTGGGATAACGCAGTTCCTTTTGTGGTATTGGAATTGCAAAACCTGATCGAACCACAAAATAGTGAAATACACTATTCATTTACAGTTACAAGTTTGCACCAAGCTAACCTAACCTCATTGTCATTTTATCTTTTCATCTGGGAGCCTCCACTCTACTCCAGAATCCTGACTCCAGCTTTCTCTTCGAGCCTCTATTAGTCTCCCCATCCTCTCTAGAATTTAGATCTATTTGAAGGAAAATCCAAGAGTTCTCTCTACCAATTGGTGTTCCTCACCGAAACCTCTATCTTCACAATAAACACTAATCCCTCCCTCCAAAAACCTAGCCATGGTGGTGGCAACGAAGATCAATGGAAAGGACGACTCGGTCACTTCTCCCTCCCCTTCCATTGATTGTCAAGACGAAGACATCACCACCTCTCAGCAGATCATCAAGAGGCTCTTCATGATCAAGAGGCTCCATCATCATAGAAGAATACTACCTATTCTTCTTATAAACTGGCTGTAGTTTGGTTTTGAAATAATATGTAATTCATACTTTCTTCTACAGATTATCTGTAATTTTATTTGTAGTATGTACTACTTTTTGATGTAGCCTTTTGTCTAAGAAAAACTTTTTAAATAATGTTTTACAAAGTGTGTTATAATTTCATTTGTTGTTTATAGTACTTTTACTTTCATTTGTAATTTACATGTTGACTCCAATATATCTTTAAAGTACATTTACACTGCAATATATCATCTTTATTCAGCCAGACCTAGAATAGGCCCAACAGAACATGCTATTGAAAAAAAAAATGTTCTTCTAAAATTAATTTTATTTGAACAGTTGGTTCAAACAATAATGGTTTGGCCCATTATGACTGGATAGCCCAACTACGTTAACCAGACCAAAATCTCTAATGTGGTTCAGTTTCGGAAAATTGCGGTTTGTTTTAATATATCCCCAGCATCCAACGTCCAACATATTTGAAAACCGAATCTGACATAAACCGGATGTCCAACATCTACAATTTGGTCTATATAATCACCAAATAGACTTTTTGGTCGTATGCCAATTCATCATATTTGTGGCGCTATTACTATGGGTTTTGTTTGTAATTGTATTTCCGTGTTTGGAAGCTAGCTCAGTAAGGATGAGCATATATCATCTCTGGCAACAGAATTATTCAGTTTGTTAGGTTAAGTTAACAGTGTTTGGAAGCTAGCTCAGTAAGGATGAGCATATATCATCTCTGGCAACAGAATTATTCAGTTTGTTAGGTTAACACAATTTGCTGTGTTTTCGGAATATTTTTCTTGGGTCTATCTACTAGGTACTTGGAGATTTCTACTTGTTGGTCGAATCTATCTTTATTTCTTGACTAAAAGATAAATAGCAAGAAACTCTCTTTGACCATGCTGCTTTTCCCGTAATTTATCATTCTCTTTCTAGGATTAGGGTTAGCAACAAATCCCTCTCTTCATCTCCCATGGTTGCTTCATGCGAAAATCAACGAATAAGAAAATTTTTCGAAGCCAAGTATTCGCAGTGTCTTGGTAACCTGTTCAGTTTGGTTAAATTTCCTTTTTGAATCACCAATTTGGTAGGGCAATAAGTTACTGTCAATTAGCGTCAGACAAACTGTAGAGCTTGTCTTCGTTATTTTAATACTGAAAACAAAGGCGAAATAGATATCCAAATTGAGGGGTTTTAGATGGTTGGGAGGTATGTTATATTTCCTTATGATAAATCAAACTTAGACAGCAATCTTACTATAATCAGATCTTAAGACATAATAGAAAGTGGTTCTTTAATTTATTTTGATTCTCTGGAGTAAACGCTATTTTTTTTGAAAAGACAAAAATAAACCTTAATAATGGCACTTTGAGTATCTATTTTTTAGAGAAGAGTTATTAGAAGGAATTACAGCCTTGGGAGATCTCTATGTAAGCTTAGCATACTCATAATGAAGCATGAAACATGACATATACGGTCTCGTTCATTAGCGACATGATTTACATTTATGTGCTCCAAATTGACATCAAGTAACTTTAAGTTCATTGCAAAGTCCTTTCAGACTATAATGCTCCTTGAGATAGAAAAATTCTGGTTTGACATAAGGTTTTGTAGGTTAACTTGGAATTACTCAAGGTATTAATCTCCTTGAATTATTGGTAGTTATATCAAATGTAATTTAGAAAATAGTGATATAGTTGCTTCCTTCCTGAAGACCATTTTCTTGATTCCATCCTTTTGACTCTCGTTTATTGTATTCAATTAGATTTTGATCTGTTTTCTATGTGTCTTCCAGTTTGGTTTTTATTTGCGTACTCAGAGATCGAGAAGAATAATATCTTTTGTGTTTCATGTGCATTATTTGCAAGTGAATTTGTTTTCATTCTTAATTAGTGAAAGCTGTGCAATAATTTCGTTGTGTTCAAACATCTATAACATATAGTAGCACATGCTCTGTACCATGTTCTATAATGTGTTTTTACTCAGGCCCGATCACTGTCTGCAAGATCTAAGAGCAAAGATCTTCCCTTTTAAAAGGAGAAAGGTTGAGGCACCTGAACTTCCCCCGTCACTTGCATTGCCTGCTAGGAGAAAGGAACGATCACTTTCTTCAATAGTGGTCGACACTCCTCGACTGGCATCCCAAACAGGCTTGAGAGGAAGGAGATCAAGGATATTAACTAGAAGGGCAGCCGCTTTACGTAGATTGAGTCCTGATACTAATGATCCCACCAAAAAAGAAGGTAATAAGGCTGAAGATCATAGCGGGAACTCAAGCTCACTGGAGATTCTGATCAAGAAGACCCAAAATAGAAGGCAGGTTAGGACAAATACAACCACGTGTTTCAGTGCACATTTTATAGAGTTTTCTGTGATTTTTAAACTGACTTGTTATGTTTCTAGTGATTACTAACACTCGGTTAACCTCTGTAGAATTCGTCCAGTGTTGAGCCATCTGACCGTGTGCCTAAGAAAGATTCAGAGGATGGTGGGGATTCTTTTACAGATAACTCCGAACTATGGAAACATCTGGTTGAAGCAGCAAATGGAACAAGGGCTCTTAAGTTGGGTTCACAGAGTCCCGGTATTATGCCAGAGCAGATCAATGGCCCTGATAGTGAATTACATATTCATGAATCCAGAGTCAGGGAACATCAAAACAAACCCAACATTCAGGATGATGAGAATAGCAGTACTCCCAATACTCCAGCGACTGTCAAAGTTAAAAGACGAAGGAAGAGGAAAAATCTTAGGACTTCAGTTCAGGCACTTATTGATGCTGCAAGTGCTACAAGGGATAGCAGGAGTAATCCAATTTGGCTCTCGTTAATTCCTACGTTTGACCAGTAAGAACAGTTTCCTTTCTTAAAGTTGCACTAGTGATTCTCACATAAGACTGATGTTTAGTTTTTAATTCAAGAATGTTTCTTGTATTGCATCATGGTTACAGGCAACAGGATCCAAAGTCCCCTCAAACGTTTTCTTGCTACTTGAGGATCAAGTGAGTTCTTTTTTACTCTCTGAGTATGTATCACCCTTTACATAGGGGTGTAGTGCGTCGGGTCACTCATATGGTTTGGAAGATCTGCCTGACCTGCATTTGATTAAAACCCATGAGCAGGTTAGGAGTGCTTGATAGCCACCTATTTGCCAGGAACTTGATTTGTGACAGATCCAGGAATATGCTAAAATTAGATTTCAAATTTCAATCCTACAAACAAACTGCAAGTAGCTATGTTCTAAACCATTGACCTGTGTGTTAAAATGTTAGAAATAGGACTTTGATATTGATAATTGGATAAAGATGGGAAGAGATCTGATTTTTGGACATTTACTTTCCCATGGATTGGTGATTAACTTTCTTCTCATTAAGAATTAAATAGACTTTCATGTTAGTATGAACTGGGAAAGGAATGAGTATGCCCCCAACACACACATCCACACATTTTCTATAGTATGTCCCTATACAATCCCGGAGATAACCATGATCCAATAATCAACACCATCAGGACTCATCTATGGAGCATGAGAAAGCTCCACGGAGACATAACCATCTGTAACAAAACATCTTAAAGAACAAGAAGGCTAGTTATCACTTAAATACCCTGAACTATCACGTCTTTTCAAGTTGATACCCTAAACTTTTCTTCTTGTTTTTCACTTAACTTTTCACGTTGGCCATAACAGAAAATGACGAAAGACAAAACTACCTTACTAAGAAAGTAATATTTATAAAAAAATTACTTAAAAAAAAAAAGATAGACCCTGACCCTCGCCTTCCTTCCCAATGTCCCTTCAGCCCCGTCCTGGTAGCCTTCCCCCGCTGCGATCGCTGGCGACATGGCATCGCCACTTCCCCCGCTGCTGCTATTGCCTTCCATTTTTGTGCAGCTGCAGTAGCAGAGGAGCGACAACACAGGGCCGCCGGCAGCGCTCATACACTGGAGATGGGGTAGTCAGAAGACGAGCGTGGCAGGCAGCGGGTAGGTTAGGTTTTTTAGGTTTTTTTTTTTTTTTCCTAAAAGTTCCTTTTCTTTTGTAAGTTTGTCTTTTCTTCTTTTCAAATTATTAATGTATACAAACTATTTATGGGAAAAAAATGTCATAAATGGCAGATGACCTTTAAGTGTGGCGGTTGACTAATGGAGTGTTTAACTTGAAAATTATTAAATAGTTCAAGGTGTTTAGTTGATAAAAAAAACTAATTCAAGATATTAATGTGAAAAATCATGATAATGCAGGGTATTTAAGTGATAATCAGCCTAACTAGAATAGCGTCAATGTTCCAAAGTGATTACACTACATAACTAGGAACTTCTCAAACGGTCAATTTTCCCGGCATAATCTGTGCTTCTTTATATAAGTGTGTGGGTGGGTGGGTGGGGGGGGGGGGGGGGGGGGGGTGTTGGGGGAGGGGATGGGTGTTTGCTCGAATGACCATTTCCACCACAAATTTGTGCGTGTTTGGTCTAGCCAAATGGCTACTCCATTCCGTTTGGTCTCCAAATGGGGCTCCATGTGAAACACAACTGCAATCCAAACTGGGTTGATGTTTTGTGCAAGTCAGAGACATATTTGAGTTTAGTTTATTTGTCTTCTTAATTTTTTAATCCATTTGTCAGTCTTTGAATATTTCTTTATTATCAATTCTGTTATGGAGTTGCTAGTTATTTAATCATTTTAATGGTAAGTCCATTAGATTGTTTACCTACTGTAGGCAAGTCTGTTTAGGTATTTAACTCCAACTCCTACCATAGGTAAGTGTGCTTAGATGCTAGCTGCTAACTAGTTGCTGCTTACTAGAGAGAGTTCTTATGCCCTCTTTTCATGACACCTATACCATGAGCCATTGGAGTGGAAATTTGGTGTTCATGACTAAGTTTGGCATGGACCATACAACAAAGTGGAGTTTAAGATGTGGTTTGGGATCTAATTTGTTAGCATTTGTAGATTGACTAACTGGAGGTGATTGTCGTGTTGTTTAAGTTAGAAATTTTTTATTCTGTTCATTAGTTTTTCATTATCATTTTTTTGTTCTGTTCATTAGTTTTTCATTGTCAATATGCACATGCTACTAACTTTTTTTTTTTTTTGTTTATTTTTGGCGCAGAGATGTTACTCTACCTGTTTCTTTCATCCATAAGTACCTGGCCAAGAAACTTAGTCTTTTGAGTGAAGCTGAGGTGTGCTCCTGATTTCTTCATTGTCAATAGACTTGTCTTTTTGGATTGCAAGATTAGTTAATAGTAGTTTGAACATATTTTCTTTTGGTAGTAGGATTTCATTACTAAAACAGACAGCCTTTACTCCCACATGAATTAATTTCTTCAATTCATCTTCTTAATGGTCATCTCTCTGTAACATTAGCAACTGTGAATCTAGATAGCTCATTTTAGTAAGATCCTATCAGCTATCGCTCGAAAAGAGCTTATCTATGCCTTTGTACTTTGTAATAGAATTAGCAAAACCTTCAAAATTAGTCTAGTTTATCCTTGTTACAACTTAGATAGTATTTGGCATTCAAATGGGTGCGCATTTACTTACATGAGATGATTCTACATCGTATATGGTTATTTGTAGTGAATATTATACAAGAAATAATTCTTTTATGTAGCAATCGTCCTCTTTATATCTTCGGAGATATGAGCTGTATGACACCATCGATCACCAACTGCTGCACTTGACTTCCATTTCCTACCCTCCAGCTAAGGTTTGGGAGAGCAATTCAGCTCCTGACCTAATTTCTTTTTGACCCCATGAGCAATTGGAGTTCGGACTGCAACCAGATTTAGGTCTGGTTTGGGATTGCTGCTGCTTCCACCTGCTTTCAGAAGCTGCCCCAAATTGATCTAGCTTTTCAAAAGTATTTGTGATAAGCTGATGTTACCAAACAACTTTTGGCAGTGCTTTTCAGAAAAATAAGCAGAAGCAGCCATGATAAGCAATTCCTAATCCAGCCATAGAAGTCGGAACAAACTTTGTAGGTCCTTTTTTGCAATTCAAACCTTTTAAGGTAGTTCATGACCTTGTCCATGTTGGCCCAGACCCTGGATCTTGTTTAGCACATACACCATCCTCAGTGTACACCAAATCCTGCACTGCATATTAGCTGAGAACGAAAGCCATCCAGAGTATTATTTTACGAACAAGTTAGATGCAACTGCTTATGTTTTTTTCATTGGGTTATTGTCCTTTCTGTGTTATCAAGCCAAGAGGAGAAAGAAAATCTTTCTTTGGATGTTACTTGGTTACGAACTTCAACTATATGAAAAAGGGTAGACTACTTATCATCCATTGGCCGTCTAAGTTTGATTACAAGACCCTACGGTTTTAGCTCCCCATCTAGACGATCGATATCAAGTTGACAGCGGTCATAAAGACTTCTTCAATTCTTTTTGGGGTTTACCCGTGCTGCATATATTATATATAGTTAACCCCATTCTTCTGGGAGAGCTTGGATGATGATGATGATGATGAGTTGGCTCTTGAGAGTTGATCTGACATGCAGTGTTCTAAATGACGGCCGCCTAGGCGGTAGGCGGTCTCTCTCAGCACCGCTTTTCGGTAGGCGGTGGAGTAGGCGGCCAACGGAGGTTGGCGGCATAGGCGGAGGTGAGGCGGCGTAGGCCGGCACCTAGGCGGAGCAATACCTAACAAGATATTTTCGCCAAAAATTTTTTGTAAGCATTATGGGCCTATGGTTCACTTTTACAAAACTAAAACTTTATAAATCTTCGTTGGTAAAATAGTAAAAAATGTTCAAAATGTATCGACCGTCTAGGTGGCCTAGACGGTAGGCGGACTCTCTCTGCCGCGCACCTGCCTACCGCCGTTTAATACCTTACTGACAGGGAAGGAAATAGTTGAACCAACTGGCTAGGGCTCACTCTGCTGAAGTTTGATAGATATGTATTTGATTTCTTCGGTAAGAAGTACACCCGTCCTTGGTTCTAGCAGTTTGACTCGTGTGATTGCCACGACAGGTTGTGATCGAGTGCCAGGGCCAGCAAGTGAACCCCACCTCGCTTCTTCACAACTTAGCTGATATCTGGCTGCGGCATGGACCCGTGCAGAGACTGCAAGCGTCAATTGGCTCCCCTGGCAAGGATTTTGTGATTGTGCTGAACTACAGCTGCAAGGCTCCCGGCCCTTAAGTGAGTTATATCAGAATTGTTCGATAATGTCGATTCGGTAATTATGATTGAAGAAAGTCTATCCTCTCTGGAAGTTTGGCCAGGTCTATACTTCTCTACGTGTAAAATATGCTCCTACTGAGTATACGTCTTCTTTCTATTTACTTAAGCAGGCAAGTTTTCCTCCATGGACCTGTACTCTCGATTCCTGGGAAGTTTCCATTATATTCAATTTTTATTTTTATTTTTCTTTTACCACCTCAAGGATGGTAAAACTTGTGTTGTAATTACTTGTTCTCCTGTATCATTTAAAATTCTTGTGTCTACATAGTATAACGTATAGATATCATGCTGCAGGGACACGACACCGTTCCATTTGTCTGCTGTTGGTTGTATGAATGTTAATTGGACGAGGATCACAAGTTGACTGCCAAGATAACTTGATCTCACAATTAGGCTTTGTCGAATCTTTGAAGTAAGAGTTGCGTTAACTAAGATTTTGATTTGGCTTTTGCAAATGTTTTAACCTTCTTTAGTGTTCAGAATCAAAGTGCCAATCAAACTCCTGGAAATGCATATTGAATTTCTCTATTTTAGGTAGGGGTGCAACTCGGGCGGGCTAAACCCGAACCCGATCGGGTAAGCCCGTTAATGGGTTGGGTTAGGGTTGAAGATATTCGGATTCGGGCTTGGGCTCGGATTAAAATATTTGAACCCGATCAAAAATCGGGTTGGGATTAGGTTCATGTGGTGGGTAACCCGAAGAACCCGAAACCCGACATACATATAATTTTTATATATATTGTTTCATACTACTTAAATAAAAAGTTTAAACTATAATTTTTTTTCACCCGAATTCTTCAACTCCTTGTCCTAAATCTCGTTTCAGTTTTATTTTGTAATGATTGAGGCTTAATTGCTATTTGATTATGCATTTAATATTACTCTTGTTTAAAATTATTTCAAATATCATATTAGAGTCCGATAAATCCGATGGACCCGACCCAACCCTAGCCCAACCCGATCCTCCGGACTTGATCTTGGGCTTTATACGTTGAACCCGAAGTCGGGTCGGACTTAGACTTGGGCTAGGCTTATGATCTATCGGGTTGGGCTCGGGTTGACCTCAAACCCGACCCAACCCGTCCGAGTTGCACCCCTAATTTTAGGCTAGCGTGACATTTTAGTTCTTGTTAAGTTTCAGCAACGTTTTGGAGTATTATTGGTGGTAATTTTATTTGCACAGTAATTGCATGCACAAATTTTGTAATGTTCTTTAGTTGTACTTATGAAGAAGCAAAGCTCTCTCAACATTCTTCTTCTCTGCTTCAAATATTGTCGACTCTGTTATTAGACCATAAGGGGAGTAAAACTTTGATACCGATTTTGATACCTCCTTTATATGATAAGTGGGTCTATCCTTAAATTTTATATCCGTGTTACGAAGAGAGAGGAGGGTACACTTGTCATACAAATGAGGTATCAAAACTTTGATATCTCCTTTGGAACAGCCTGTGTGGCATGCGTGGCTAAGGAACAGGCTGTCGAAGCCAAATAGAAAATGTTATCCATTTACAACAATCTCACTAGATTGGGATTTAATGATATCCCAATTATGGAATTCATTAGTATCACGTTAAGTCAAGCATATGGGTACTATGATCCATTAATACACAGTTAAGAGTAGAGCTGTCAAAATGGGCTAAGCCCGTTGGGCCGGCCCGCCCCGCCCGCCAAAAAGGTGGGTTGGGCCGAGCATTTAGGAGCCCGCCAAACAGGCGGGCCTAGGTGGGCTGGCCCGCTAGTAGCCCGCCCCGCGGTGGGCTAGCCCGCGGGCCAAGTGGGTTGACCCGCCATCTATTTTTTTATAAAATTTTTAATTTTTTATTTAGCACATATATGAGATATGTATTATAAATGATAAAAATTCTTACTTAATGCAAGTAATGACGTATAAAATATTAAATTTGATCATTTATTTACATGAATGAAGGTGTTTTAAAGAAATATCTACTATTATAATGTTTCTTGTATTTTACTTGTAATTTGATGCATATGAGAGTGAGTAGAAAATATTATATATATGATTTTTTTTTCCTATTAAGAAACTAAACAATTATTAAAAAATTTAAGCGGGCCGGCCCGCCTAGCCCGCGGCCTGCCGGTGGGTTGGGCTGGGTTGGAATTTTTTCAGCCCGCCAAAATGGTGGGTCGGCCCGCCCCGCCCCGCCAAATGGTGGGTTATGGTGGGTTGCGGGTCGGCCCGCCCCGCCGGCCCGTCTTGACAGCTATAGTTAAGAGCATCAACCACGGTGAGAGAGAGATTTCAAGTGCTACATTTTGACTTTAGTTAAATTTTAGGCTTAATTGCTAATTGCTACCCTCAACTATCACACTTTTTCAAGTTGATACCATAAACTTTTTTTCGTAACAGATTGATACCTCAACTATTTTTTTTTTCAACTTAATACCTAACATTTTAAAAAACCCCAAAATGCCCTTATCCCTTCCCTCCCTCCACCCCCTCCTCCACTCCGGCCACCCCCCTGCTAGCTCCGGCCGACCCCCCCCCCCCCCCCCCCCCCTCCTCGCTTCCAGCCGACCTCCTCCCTCGCTTCCGTGCCACCTCCTGCCCCCGCTTCCCGCTCCGCACCCCCCTTCCCAGCCCCCCTCCTTCCGTTGCCGAGCCCTAGGGAGAGGCGGGAGCGGGCGGACGGCCGGAGCGAGAGGGGGGGGGGGGGGATGGCCTGAAGCGAGCAGGGGGGGTGGGGGCGGGGGGGAGCTGCGGCCGGAGTTAGCAGAGGGGGGGGGGGGGGGGGGGGGGGGGGGGGGCGAAGCTAGCACGGGGGAGGGGGGTTAGGGGTAGGGGCATTTTTGTCCAAAATAATATCCGGGTATCAAGTTGTTACAAAAAAAAGTTTAGGATATCAACTTGAAAAAGTGTGATAGTTGAGGGTAGCAATTAGCAATTAAGCCTAAATTTTATAGCACTTGAAGGTTGCAGTGGGCACTTGTCCATATTTGAAAATCGTTAGAAAGCTAAGAGCATTCACAGCGGATACACTCCAAATACATACTCCAAATTATTAAAAATTGTGTAAATTATTACTTTGAGAGTGTCTTCTTGATATTGGCACACTCCAAATAAATACTCCAACTTAATATCCTTCCTCTTTTATCTCTTTATTTTTCTTCTATTTTTGGTAAGATTTTTTATCCCTTTTTTTTTTCCTTTATATTTCTTCTCTGTCCGGTAACGGAGCTAAGACACGTTCCAAATCTGGAAGGTCTCTAGCTTTCTAGTAATTTTCAAGTATGGACAATTGACCGCTGAAGCCTTCAAGTGTTAACAAATTTAACAAAAGTCAGAATATCCACGGTGGATACACTCTAGGCAAATACTCCAAATTATTAAAAAATGTGTAAATTATTATTTTTGGAGTGTCTCATTGATATTGGCATACAATGGTACACTCCAAAAAAAAAATACTCCAAATTAACATATTTTCTCTTTTTTTCATTTATTTTTCTTCCTTGTTTGGTAAGATTTTTTTTTTCCTCTTTTTTCTCTTTATTTTTCTTCCATGTTTGATAAGAACGATTAATTTGGTGGGCCCAAACATTAATATAATAGAGCTATGACACGCTCCAATCTGGAGTATCTTTTAGCTTTCTAACAATTTTCAAGTATTGACAAGTGTCCACTGCAGTCTTTAAGTGCTACAAAATTTAGCTAAAGTCAAAATATAGCACTTAAAATCTCTTCCACTGTGGATGCTCTCAATATCAGGAAGACACTCTAAATAAGATTTTTTTTTTTTAAACTAAAGCGAAACTCAAGAAGGCGCTCTAAAAGTAATAATTTATATAATTTTTAATAATTTATGTGTTTGGAGTATATTTACTGTGAATGCACTAACAACTTTGAGTTGTTAACTCCTAAAATTTTGCTCGTGGGATAACCGGATTTGCGAATTAAATACTCCTATCTTTTAGCTTGCCCATGAGGCAAAGCCAACCAATTCGGCTTATTTTGGATGGGCATGTTGGGGTCTGAGTGACCATCTACCTTTTGATAGGGGTGAGCATTCGGTTTATTCGATTTAAACCGAATCGAATAACCCAAAATCGAATTGGACCGAAACCGAATAAGCAAAATCGAAACCGAACCGAATTGGCCCAAAATCGAATCAAACCGAACCGAATTAAATCGGTTCGATTTTCGGTTTATTCGGTTTATTCATATTTTTATTTTTTTGAGCTTTTTTTTGTTAATATATATAGTAACTAAATATACATAGACATATTTAGTATATACATATATATATTTAATATATACCTATATATATTAATACTTATATATATAGTACACACACACACACACACACACACACACACACACACACATATATATATATATATAAATTAAAATTTCTTATTCGGTTTTCGGTTTTGGACCGAAACCGAAACCCAAAACCGAAACCGAATAAGAAAATTTAGTATTTTCAAAACCGAAACCGAACCGAATTTTTTTAAAACCGAACCGAACCTCTTATTCGGTTCGGTTCGGGTCGGTTTTCGGTCCAAAACCGAATAATGCTCACCCCTACCTTTTGATGGGCTTCGACCGTATGGAACCATCTGACGGGCTATCTAGGAACTGTCTTTTTTAACTGTCAACAAATATTAAGGCAACAAATGAATCAGTTACATATCAAAAACGTCGAAGACTGTTCCTAAAATAGCACTTCATGTAGAGAAAATTTATGACGGTTCGGAAGATGTCATGAATCTATAATCAAATTTATGCAAAATAAAACATCTTCGATTGAGGATATGCTTCATATCTCAGAAGAGACTGAGAAAGAAGTACCGATAACGAACAATAATGAGATATCTGGATTATACACATACTGAAAAGAAATTTTGAATATAAAAGAATTTGTCATGGATGTCATATGTCGTAGCATATGTTGCATATGAGATAATAAAAGGTGATATTAATAATGACCACATTGAACCACGAACAATCATAGAATGTTGATAAAGGAAAGAGTGGCCAAAATGGAAGGATACTATTCAAGCAGAATTCGACTATCTCGCAAAATGTGGGTTGTTTGGTCCTATAGTACAAACCCAAAAGGAATAAACCTTATAGGCTTTAAATGAGTGTTTGTAAGAAAAGCATATAAAAATAATGAGCTCCAAAGGTATAAAGTATGTTTGCTTGCTCAAAGATTCTCACAAAGACCGGAAATATATTATGAAGAAACAGTCTCTGGTAAAGAATATTATCACATTTAGATATCTAATAAGTGTCGTTGTTTCTAAAAAAAAAATCTAGATATAAGACTCATGGATGTGATTGCAAACTACCTATATGGTAATCTATACAGTGAAATATACATGAAGATTTCTGAAGGATTTAATCTGCTAGAGAGCAAGTCAGAAATACACACTCTATTAGATTATATATAGATGGAAACAAAGCGGAAGAATATGGTACAATGGGTTCACTAAATATCTATATAGGGAATGATATAATAATGATCACATATGTCCCTACTGTTGTGAAACCCTTACTATTCACCATTATGTCATGAGTTATACATGACCATTGGGATCATGTAACTCATGACCCTTGGGTTATGTAACTCATGACCTTGGGTTGCCCCTTATCCCTATATATATGGCCCTTGCCATATGATGAAATGAAGATGAAGAAAAAGATTATTCTACGATATCTAGTATCCCTTCAAACACGTTATCAGCACGATTGCTGAAGCAAGGAGAATCGACGTCCAGATCTCGACGTCATCCTTCTTTTTCTTTCCCTAGTCGATCCGACCAGAGGCTGATCTATAGATGAAGTGTGAATGCCATGTGGACAGCGTCTCGACGCACACAATTCTTCGAGAAAAAGCTATTTTTATAGCTTATATGATTATGACGGTCCCGTTATTATGATATCAGGACTATCAAACATAATAGAAGGATCTGGTGAAGCAATTATATTGCTCCCAAATAAAACAAGACTAATAATAAAAGATGTACTATTCTCTCCTAAATCAAGTAGGAACCTCATAAGTTTCAAGGACATTCGTTTAAACGGATATCACTTAGAAACAAATGAAATAAATGAGGCAGAATATCTGTATGTTACTCGTCTAAAAGATGGTTCAAAAACTATCTTAGAACGATTCAAGGGACTCTCGTCGGGTCTCTATCATACTCATATTCAATCAACAGAAGCTAACATGATTGTGCACCAGAAGTGTCATTCATCGACAAAATTTAAATTTTGGCATAATAGACTGGGTCACCCAGGATCAGCTATGATGAAACGAATCATAAGCCAATCCAGTGGACACAACCTGTAGAACCTGAAGATTCTTCAGAAGTATGATTACTCGTGTCTACCTTGTTTTCAAGGCAAAATTATAACGAGACCATCCCTTTTGAAAGTGGGACTAGAGTCTCCTAGCTTCTTAGAGAGAATTCATGGAGACATTTGCGGACCTATTCACCCCGCAAGTGGTCCATTTAGGTACTTTATGGTACTTATCGATGCATCTACTAAATGGTCTTATGTGTGCCTTTTGTCCACCCGCAACTTAGCTTTTTCTAAGCTATTGGCACAAATAATTAAGTTGCGGGCTCATTTTCCCGATAACCATATCAAAAAAATTAAGACTTGATAATGCGGGTAAATTTACTTCACAGGTCTTTCAAGACTATTGCCAAGCAACTGGCATCGAAGTTGAACATCCTGTAGCTCATGTTCACACCCAGAACGGGTTAGCAGAATCTCTTATTAAGAGATTACAATGGATTGCTCGTCCATTGTTGATGCAGTCACAGTTGACTGTGGAAGCTTGGGGTTGTTTTCCATAAAGAAATTCTCTTTATTTGTTGTGTTTCTGGGAAAATTACAACTGTAGGAATCCGATCTAGAAGACGATCGCTTTATCCCTTGGACTATGCGAAGAAGAAAAGCTCTCAAAATTTTGACAGTAGATATCAATGTATCTGTACAATGAATAAGAAAAAGAACTCTATTTATAGAGTCAAAACAGTAACTGAAAAGATAACTACCTCACCACTGGTGCATTTGAAAAGTCACGCAGACTCTAAATACACGCAGGGTTAGTGAGTAGTTACTGGACGTGGCCCGTAACTGTTGGACACATGGCATTAGTGCATGGGTCGTGTGCAAGTTACTGGGCACGCGAGAGAGAGATCGGTGGCATGGCTGCCACGTACTCCAGTTGAAATGAAATCCACGCTGTCTTGCTGAAGGCAAAAATCCACGCAGTTTCGTTGACGCAGACTCGTTGAAGGCGAAATCCACGCAAGCTTTGAAGAAGAATACTTCAGAATTCACGCAGGCTTTGAGAAGAATAACTCAAAAATCCATGCAAACTTGAGGAAGGAGAAGGTTCAGAATCCACGCAAACCGCCAGCTGTCTTGATTTGGCACGCTTCATCTGACACAAAATCTCTGACATTGATTATATTGTCAGCCGCATTAAATGAAGATAAGACCCAAAGTCACGCCAACTTGGTGAAGAGTGAGTCTTGCTAAGGAAGATTTCGAAAATCACGCAAAAGACGGCGATGATCTCTCGAGTTCTGTGCATACGTGACATACGAGGAGACATTTCTCGACTGCTGTGTTGTCAGTTATTATGATTCTGACGTATGGCTGAGCTGTCTCTACGTGATTTCTAAAGGAGATGGACAGGCAGAACTTAGCGTATCTTTTGTGCTGCTTCTCGGATCACTCTGCGTGACTTATTCTGATCAACTCAGCGTGACTTCATTTTTGAGGCCTACAAAACCCCCTTCAAAGTTTTCGAAAAAATAATAAAATATTTTCGAAATACTTTGAAAATAAAGATGATGAAAATGAGTTAAAGTCACGCTGAGATGGCTCCAAAATTTTTCGGAAGTCGAAAAGACTTCGAAGTTCTTTGAAAACATCCAAATGAACTTATTAAATGTCATAATGACTCTTCGTTCTTCGAGACTGATTGTGTCCAATTTATGGTGGAATATGAACTGTCGACGAGATCTGTTATATAAACAGGAAGAGATTCTCAGCTTTGACATTCATCTCTCGAAAATATGACCCCAAAGGAAGCAGCCGAAGAGGAAGCACGCAAGTTGGACTTTTGTTCCCATGGTGACCCCACTTTTGGGGGCAAAGAACCCGAACCTGTCGTCATCGAGCTCAAGGACGACTCCACGCAGTTAGCCAAGAATCTCTTGAGCTACTTTGGATTGGATGGCTCGTCTTCTTCTGATGGGCAGATCCTTATGGAGAAGCGTGAAATGCTCGAGACTCTATTGCATCGCCTGGGAGTTAAGAGCGTAGAGGAGTTAGGCATCAAACTTAGCCGCTCTGGAAAATAGGGCGTAACTTTCTACACTTTTGTTGCACTTTTTTGTCTTTTTGTAAGGCCATCAGTGCCTGTTTAAAGAATGAAGTACAACTTTTGTGTTTGATCTGCGTGCCTTTTAATGAAGAATATTAATTAGCACTCTTTGACTGTTTCCAATGTTGCACGGTCTCCCGAAGTACACGTGACACTCATTCTACAATTTACGAGCGCTCTTTATGCGGATCTTTTCCAAGAATAGACCTGCACTTGACCCTTTAAATAGATGGATGAACTCCACGCAAACTCATCTTCCCATTCTTCTTCCTCTCTTCTGAGAATGAATTTTCTATGAGAAGAAAATAGGAAAGCCATGTTGTCTGATGTCAAATCTCTGTGCACACTACCAGACATGGATCTGTCAATCCTTAGCAGCAAACTCAGCGGTAAGTTCAATATACACGCATCGAATTTTTTTTGTTTGCTAAGGACAAATTCATCTTCCTGAAATGAACAGAATGCATCTGTCTTTGCTTGGCCAGTTTCTGTTGACTGATTTTTCTTTACTGTTTCTTGCAGAATTTTGGCTGAAAACCTTCTTCAGAACTGGCATTGGTGATGTGGATGCTGTGGACAATGTTCTTCTGACACCCACATCAGGGAGCTCATACGCTTTTGACGCGGTAAATCAGACAACTCAGAACTCTTCGTGAGATAGAAGGGTCTTCCTTAGATGGTAGGAAGAGCCTTTATACACGAGAGTTGGATGGTGGAGTTAACTCTACTACCGAGAAATCGGGTAGTAGAGTTCCTTTCAAGGCAGAACCAGGAATTGTATCCCAAGGTTTGGATACATTCCTGTCTTCCTTGAGAGGTTACCCCCATCCACCAGTTGTATTGGCAGCAACACGTTTTCGTGTTGCCCTACTCTGTGGTTCTCCTCTCGTCTGAGAGATAAGACCAGAGTTTGATTCCTGCTGGACGCCCAGGAATTGCCACAAATAACGAGATTGCCAGAGAAGATCCAAGAAGAAATAGATCTCAGTTGTACATAGAATAAAAATCCAAGATTTGTAATAGATTTCCATTATGATTTGTAGGAAAGTCTAAGAAAATATAATAGACTTTTTTGTGGTGAGATGGGAATGGAAATGACACTTCTTCTATGCTTCAATGATTTGTATTTGTGGATGAATTGTGGACATGATAGATAATAAAATCATCTTTTCTGTTTTTAGAGTATATGATATTATCAGAGGTATTATGGACATGATAATATATAGGAACTCGAAAGAAAATAGATTGATTTCTATGCAGAGGTCAAAATATGACAAATGAGTAAGCAGATTCGGAATTGATTCAGAGGTTATGAAAACATGATAAATAACGAATCCCTACTTAATGAACTGATAGAAGATTATGAACGGATGAACCGTTAAGAAACGATGAACAGATGAACTGTCGAGTGAATGTAATAAATGAACGGACGAACCGTCAAGTATTAATGAACATGTGAAACGTCGGATGAATGTGAGAAATGAATGGATGAACTGAATATCGGGAAAGAATACGTCCCTTCGATCCTTGTAACCATATGCCTATAAATAGAGCATATATTTGAATAGAAGGATTGCATTTTATCCACAATGTCTTTTGAAGAGAACATAAAGAAGGCTGAAGTCGCCCTTGAAGCTACTGAAGGTGTTAAAGAACATCCACCTCCGCAGAAGAAGGAAATGGGCGAAAGCTCGTCTACTCCCAAGCCGCCAAAAGATATCCTGGACTTCCTGGTCGAACCAGGAGAAACCGAAGAAGAAGAAGCAATGAGGCTGGCTGCCTGTCAATTCTTGGTGCAGTCAGAAAAAGATGTATTCAATTCTTTTGCTGATTATCTATGTGGTCCTCGTCCCAAATATGAAAGGGATCACAGTGATCTTCCATGATGATGTACTTTTTTTTTTCTTGAGGGATTTGTCTCAAATAAACTCCATTTAAGGAAACTTTGTTTACGATATATCCTTCCCACTTTATATTTTTGCCCTTATTCATTGATCTTTTGACTCAGAAATCAGAAAGACTAAATATCACTTTCATAAATATGATATTGAGATAAAAAATTCAGAGGTAATGTGGACATGATTTTCTGGATATCAAATTTGTTGAGAAAACGATACAAAGTAGAATACCTATCTCCACTGGGGATAATAGATATCAGAATGATTCTTCGGAAAGAACAATGAAATAGCTGGAGAGTGATGGGAGGACAATCTTGATAGAAATATCAGACGTAGTACTTCTTCAAGAATTTGCCGTTGATGGGCATCATAGTGGCTTTACCATCTAGAGTAGTGAGTTGATAAGCCCCATTAGAAAAGATCTTATTGACAATGAATGGACCTTCCCATTTTGCATCAAACTTGCCCTTACTCATGTGTGTCATAGTCATCGGGCGTCTGACAGTAAGCACAAGTTCTCCTTTCTGAAATATTCGAATTCTGACTTTCTTGTTAAAAGCCCTTGAAATTCTAGCTTGATAGAATTCAATATTCTGTTGAGCAGATAACCGTTTTTCATCCAGAGCCTCCAATTCTTGAAGTCGAAGACGATCATTATTTTCAGCAGTGAGTTCATTAGCGATTGCTATCCTTAAAGAAGGAATTTGAATATCTAATGGGAGAACAGCCTCAGATCCGTACACCAGAGAGAAAGGTGTACACTTAGTAGCATTACGGACTGTAGTGCGATAAGCCCACAAGCATTCCCCGAGCTTGTCACTCCAATTACGTTTGTTAGTAGAGACAAACTTCTTTAGGAGTTTGATGATAGTCTTGTTGAAAGCTTCTGCCAATCCGTTAGCTGCTGGATTATATGCGGTAGAAGCAACATTATTGATCCGGTGATCGTCACAGAATCGAGTAAATTTCTGGCTGACGAACTGTGGTCCGTTATCATAAACAATGCGTCGAGGAACACCAAATCTGTAAATGACGTGGTGCTTAATAAAGCTGATGACATTAGACGTCTTAACTTCAGATAAAGGAATAGCTTCGGCCCATTTGGAGAAGTAATCGGTTATTGCGAGAATGAACCGATGACCTTTAGATGACGGTGGATTGATCGGGCCGACAATGTCCATGCCCCAAGCTTCGAAGGGCCATGATGCTGCCGTCAGATATAGAAATTCCGAAGGTTGATGTATAAAATTCGCATAGATTTGGCAAGCTTTGCATTTCCTTGCATATTCAATGGCATCTGATACCATAGTTAGCCAATAATAACCCATCCGTCGAATACGGTCTTAAATTTTTGGCCCAGGTTGATGTGCTCCACAAATTCCATCATGTGCTTCACGAATAACTTGTTGGGCTTCATCACCGGCAATGTACCGAAGGAGTAAACCATCATAAGCTCGACGATATAAGGTCTTTGTTGTATGATTGTAATAGAATCTGAGTGATCGTCGTCTGATAGATGCTGCCTCACTCGGATCATCCGGAAGAATATCATACAATACAAGATCTAAGAAAGGAAGTCTCCAATCTTTATCCGTATTCTGATTCTCAATCGAGTTAAATTCCATGCTGGAATCGGATGAAGATGATATCGATTTACGACTAAATCCAAATCCTCTTGTTGTGTTGACGTCATGAGATGTTGATTCTTCAATGTCAACTGGAAGTCCTAGAGTCAGGTTATTTTCAAGATGAAATAATTCTCGACTACGAACAACAATTATTTGTTGCCGTCTGATTGGGATAGCCAGCACCGCTGCAAGATTAGCAAGGGCATCAGCTTCTGTGTTACATGCTCGCCTAACATGTTCAATGAAGAATTCCTTAAATGATGAGGCCATAGATATGGCCACTCTATGATAAGGAACCAGATCTTGATGGCGAACTTCATAAGTACCCCTGATCTGATTGACAATAAGTTTAGAGTCTCCATACGCCTCCAAATGTTGAATATTCAGATGTTTAGCGAGTTGAAGACCAATAAGCAATGCGTTGTACTCAGCTACATTGTTTGAACACGGCTGATCGAGAGAATAAGCTCTTTGGATGGCAAGACCTTCTGGCGATACAAGAACAATTCCAACTCCAGCAACAATATCGCCATTAGGACCAATTCTTGATGCTCCATCAAAGAATAGACGCCAAGTAGGATCTTCTTCAGCAATTTGATTTGAATCTAGGACTTTATCTGGGATTTCATCATAGAGTTTTGAATTTTTTGGAATTGAGTGAGCAGCCAGAAAATCAGCTAAAGCTTGTCCTTTGACTGATTTCTGAGGAATATAGTGCATGTCATACTGAGCAAGTAGGATTCCCCAGTTAGCCAATCGAGAATTCAAAACACTGGGTTTCTTCATCATGATCCGTATAGGATTGATCCTGGAGATGACATAAATAGTCTGGCCAATGATATAATGACGTGTCTTTTGGACAGCAAACATCAAGGCTAGACATTCTTTTTCAACCGGTGAATATCGAGGTTCAGCTCCGGTCATAGTGCGGCTGAGATAATAAATGGCTTGTTCATGGCCATTTTGATTCTTTTGAGCGAGTAATGCACCCAATGAATGACTCATTGCTCGAGTATAGAGGAGGAACGGTATTCCTGAGACGGGAGGTACCAATACTGGAGGGCTCATTAGATATTGTTTTATATCATCGAATGCTTTCTGACATTCATCATTCCAGACAAAAGAGACACCTTTCTTCATAAGTTTGTTGAATGGTCTGCAGCGTCCTGATAAATTAGAGATAAATCTCCTGATATAAGCGATTCTTCCTTGAAATCCTCGTAGCTCTTTTAAGGTACGTGGAGGACGCATCTCTTGGATGGCTTTGATCTTCTCGGGATCCACGTGTATACCTTTAGAGGTAATGACGAAGCCGAGAAATTTACCACTAGAGACGCCTAAGAAGGACTTAGTAGGGTTCATCTTTAATTGATGCTTACGCATTAGATCAAATATAGTCTTCAAATCTTGGATATGATCCTCCTTTTGTCGACTTTTGACTGCAATATCATCAACATAGCATTCGACTGTTTTTCGCAAATGTTCACGAAATATAGTGCTCATAGCTCGTTGATAAGTTGCTCCTGCATTCTTGAGACCGAATGGCATAACTGTATAACAGTATGTACCAATCGGCGTTCTGAAAGAAGTGTGCTTCTCGTCTTCTGGGAATATTTTGATCTGATTGTACCCAGAATACCCGTCCATGAATGATATTCGTTCAAATCTACAAGTATTATCAACCATGACATCAGTGATTGGTAGAGGAAATTCGTCTTTAGGACACGCCGTATTGAGATCGCGGAAGTCTATGCATACTCTGATCTTGCCAGTCTTTTTAAGAATAGGAACAATATTAGCCACCCAATCGGGATGTTGTTCCTCTCTAATAAACCCAGAGGTAATGAGTTCAGCTTCAATTGCATCCATGATGTCTGGACGAAATCGTCGCTGTTGTTGTTTGACCGGTTTAGCATTCGGTAAGATATTGAGCTTGTGAGTTGCAATTTGAGGATCAAGCCCTGGCATATCTTCATAACTCCAAGCAAAGACATCGATATAATCATGAATGAGTTTGATCATGTCTTTCTTATCAGTTTCTGAAAGACTTTCACTGATGAATATTGGTTTGGGAGATCCCTCTTCGCCAACATCTATTTGAACAAGTTTATCTTCAGTCGGGGGTTCTTTTTGCTCGAAATGAAACTCCCATTGATTATCTAATCTTTGGGCCCACTGTTCTGATTCAGGTGAGATTTCAAACTCTTCTTCGTCTTCATCACTTTTTTCAGAATGGTCAATGGAAACCATGTTAGAAGACAGAAGGTTGCAATAGAAGTCACCGATACTCGTATCGGAATCCCAAGAAGTGGTACTAGAAGAATCAGATCTCTTATCTTCGTCAGACTCAAGATCTTCATGGATAATGTTGATGAAAGGAGTAGGAGCAGTATAACCCAATCCGTATTTCGTCCTTCCATATTTCAAAGGAGGAATCCGGACAGGCATTTTTCTTCCTTTTCCATTATTAAGGCCAGTCCTGAAGTCATAGCCCATATTTTTGATGATGTCTCTAGATTGCTGACTATAACGACGTAGTTGTAATCTTCCAGTATCATCATTTTTGTCATCATCTTCAAGATCAGAAGGATTTTGAGGCCCTTTGTAGAAGAATATTGGAATGTCTCCTGGCTTTCTGCTGGGAACTAGAAAGTATGAAGATTGTACAGGTTCTAGAGATACATCTGTATGAACAGTCTGTACAACTCCTATGGTTATTGTGTTCAAGTCATCTAACAGATGTAAATAACTATGAACATAATTACACACATCAACGTACTGCAAAGGTGGAGACTTTTCATTAAATGTAAAAGCAGCAATATTTACATTGTGAGAAGACTGAGCCTTAGAGATTTTAGCCAAGTCAATGACTAAAGGGGGAGAAGAAGAAGAAGCTTTGTTTCGATTAAGATCGATAACAAATGGCTCAGAAGAGGTGAGCTCCCTTGAAGTTTGAGTAGGAAGAGTAGTCCGCCCTCCAACTGGAATTAGCAGAGTATCTTGTGAAGGTACATGAACTGTAGTACGCCCACTGAAAGGAATGATCAGTGTATTCTGAGTAGATGACTGAGGTAACGGAGAGATCCGTCCACTCACTGGAATGATGAAAGAATCTTCTCCAGAGGGTTTAGGAGATTGTTGCTGAGTAGTTCGACATTTAACAGGGATTATTAAAGTCTCACTTTGTGCATCTTCTTTCTCCATAGCTTGTATGATCCTTGTATACTCTTCTTTGTACATTCGGGAATCATTGAAATAAGCTTCAACCCCATGGAAGGGATTTATATCAGCAACTTCTTTTTGTACTCTTCCATTGCTATCAATGTATTTAAAACATTGATGAAGAGTAGAGGGCACCACATTATTTTTATGAAGAAAGGGCCTCCCCAGAAGAAGATTATAGGATCCCGCGATCTCGATCACATAGAAAGTGACTTTAGATCTGAAATTGCCTATCTGAAGCTTCAGATGAATCTTTCCCAAAGGCTCACTTCAGCTTTGATTGAATCCCAAGATAGTAGTAACCGTCTTGGAGAGCTTGTGAAGAGGGATTTTTAGTTCATCCAATAAACTCTTTGGCATTATGCTTATAGCAGACCCTGGGTCAATGAGGATACGATCTATCTTCATCGTATCAATATAACCAGTGTAGTAGAGAGGTCGATCATGTCGATTATCCTCCAGTAACATGTCGTCTTGTGTAAAGGTAATATTTGGGATAATCTCCAGTACACTGTTGCAATGTAAGCAAGTGGCAGGTTCCGCATCCGGCTTCTTCAATTGTGCAAGACAAGAGTCAGCTTGTAGAAGTGCTTCACTTAACGTCTCCCGAGTCTCTTTGGAAAGACGTAGAAGTTCAAAAAGGGACATTCTAGCGGGAGTATTAGCAAGCTAAGCCAAAATGTCGAAGTTGTAAGGCTTCTGAAGTCCAAGAGGAGAAGACTTCTTGATTGGCTTATCAAACCGAGCCTGTTGTTTGCCTTTCTCCAGAGTCGTAGGCTTGGGAGGAACAGGTTCAGTAGATGGTTCTTCTTCGGGAGGAACATTAGGAGCATCTTTAGCATCTGAAGGGATATCAGTAGGATCTTCAGGATTTTTAGAATAATCCTTTAGGTAAGGTTTCCCCGTTCGAGTAGCACTAACAAGTGCTTCTTCTTTGTCTTTTGGCTCTGTGTCAGAGGTAGACCCAAGAGAAGTCATATGACATGACTTGATCTTTCCAGCCTTCTTGGATTTTTGAGAAGAAATCTTTTGAGGAGAAGGCGATTCAAAATCTGCCACTAGATCAGGATGGATCCACATGATTTTCCCTGTTTCCAAAGTGATTGGCACTAATCCTTCAGACTGTGGAGGAGGAAGATTCACTATGTCAAGAGTTGCCTTAGGAATAGGAACAATCCCACTTTCAAGGAGTTGAGGAGGGAAATTTCCAAATTGCATAGAGACGACGTTGGAGGTGACGGTCTTCTCTTTTAGAGTAAGAGAGATAGCTCCAGATTTAATCATTTCTTGGATCTTTCCTTTCAATACATAACATGTACGAATTGTATGACCCAGCATTCTGTGATATGGACAGTATTTAGGATGATCTGTCTTACCAGCTTCTTCAGGTTTCTTGATCTCTGGTAATTGTATTTTATTACCTTTCAGCAGACATTCAAAGATACCAAGGACATCGTCGTCATCAAAAGAATATTCTTCTCTGGGGCGAGGTGTTCTTGATTGTTGAGTTGTAGAGGCAGGAGTTTGAACATTTGATGCATCTTTGCTCTGAAGATTAACTTCAAGAGTTTCTTTTCCTTTGCGAGCATTATTTTTATTGTTAGCACCTTGTCCTATTTCTTTAGGAGTCATCTGCACTCCTAAACCTTTGAAGGTTTCAGCACTGATTTCTGCAGCTTTAGCACTGACTATGAAGGAAGGCCAATCTTGAAATTGAGTGGACCCTGTCCACATACTGATGATTGGCAACAAGTTTGATTTGCACGTGTCAATGGTGACAGCATCAGGAGTTCCAAGAGGCATCTTCAGAGCTTCTCTTCGAAACCGTTCAATGTATTCCTCTGTAGATTCATTATTTTTCTGCTTAATTCTAATAAGAGCAGACATAGTCATGTCATTAAGCCCTTCATAGAACCTTTCAAGAAACATCTGTTTGAAACCAGCAAATGAGGTAATACTCCCATCTGGGAGACTTCTATACCATTCATAAGCCGTTTCCTTGAGACATCCAATAAATACCCGAGTAAGGAGGGCATCACTTGGTTGTAGTTGATCAGTCATCACTTCAAAGTGATTGATAAACTGACTTGGAGAAGTGGTTCCATCATAGAATGAGATAGTAGGAGGCTTGTATTTAGGAGGATATGATACTTGCTTCCATTTTATCGGATAAGGCTGCTTGATGCCTAACCTTTGTAAACCATCCTTCTGTTTGAATGTCTCGAATTGAGTTTTGAGATTTTTTAATTCTTCAGAGACAACTCCCGAAGATTGTGGAGTTGTGGCTTGTAGAGAATAATTGGGAGGAGGAACAGCATTGTAAGCACTACCCCCAGCTCCAGAGAGACTAGGATTTGGTTGAGCAGGTCCAGGAGTATTGGATTGTACTGCTGGAGGAACTTGTACTGGACTTATATCAGTATCAACTGGTATGGCATCTGATACAGTCTGTCGATTTTGCAACTGAGCTGTCATGAGTTCATACATTGACTTCATTGTGTCAGTCATAGACTTCATTTGCTGTTCCAAAGAAGCAATTCTTTGATCTTGAGGAGTCAGGGAAGAAGAAGGTTCATCAGTATTCCCATCAACCATGTAAGTCGTGACTGTATGAGGGATTATTGATGAACTAGTAGATGTTGTATGCTCTGAATCATTGCTTCGTGTATCAAAGTCAACTATAGGAGAATTACCCCCTGTAGGAAGAGGTGGGAAGTTAGATTCTCCAAGAAATTCAGAATCAATTTCAGGGATCAAATTTCTTTGACTAGAAGCCAGGACTCTTGCTCTGGTGTTTCTATATACTCCATCTGGACTATCAACTCTACCCCCGGTGTCCCGAGAAGTCATGTTGACAGAGGCAAACAAAGGCTCATCTTCATCAGGCATAGGTTCATACTGAATCCTATTAAAGACAGACTGTCGTTTATTTTGACATCTGCATTGCATTGTGACTCTTGGCTGGAAGTCACATTCATGATCACCATGGTCTTGAACTGTTGATTCACATCTGCACTGAATTATGACTCTTGGATAGAAGTCACATTCAGCATGTTCCTTTGATATAGAATTACTCCTTCTCTTCTGTTGAAGATATTCCCGTAAATCTGTTTGTGAAGATTGAGGAATATACTTCCTGTTCTTGGGTCTTGATGGCTCTTGATTATACAAAGAGTGATTAATGTGAGCCACATAATTTCTTGCATACTCTGCATCTGGATCTTTTATCTTTATATCCAATTGGTATGGTTTCTTAACACCAGAAGTGCTGAGTTTTGTTCTTAAATCAGTGGAAGGTAACATATTAATTTTGGAAACATGGAGTTTTCCTTCCATTGATCTGGATATTTGCAGAGAAGGAAGAGTTAAACCACTCCCTTGATTAGGAGTTGGTAACAGACCCTCTTTAATGGACAGATTCTGTGCCCAATTTGAAGAAATCAAAGAAGAAGACATTAAGGAATGTTTCTTCTTAGACTCATTCAGATGTTGAGACATAGAATGTCCAGAAGGAAGAGTAGTCAAAAGACCATCTCCTTTTCTTTGACTAACAAAAGTATCAGTCAAAGCTGTTCCTGGAGTAAAAACTACAGGAGCAGAAGAAACAACTAAAGAGTCATTCCTTTTCGAAGGGACTTTGTGTGGAAGACCACCCCCAGTTCTAGTAGAACTCGGTGAAGAAGAAGAGATAACTAAGGAGTTATTCTTCTCTGATGAAATACACGCTGAAATAGACTTGGTTAAAGAACCAGAGCTGTTAGCGTGACTTTTGATTTTAGAATTATACGCTGGAACAGATTTGGCTAAGGAGCCAGTACTGTCAGCGTGACTTTTGAATGTGGGATTGCACACTGGAATAGATTTGGCTAAGGAGCCAGTACTATCAGCGTGACTTTTAGAGTTGAATTTGCACACTGGAACAGATTTGGCTAAGGAGCCAGTACTGTCAACGTGACTTTTAGAGTTGAATTTGCACACTGGAACAGATTCGGCTAAGGAGCCAGTACTGTCAGCGTGACTTTTAGAATTGAATTTGCACGCTGGAACAGATTCGGCTAAGGAGCCAGTACTGTCAACGTGACTTTTGGTTACTGTCATCTTCGAGCGCACAAGAGTGTGCGTGTTTGCAGTGGAGTTCTTGCCAGTGTTAGGAGTAGACACTGTGGCAGAGACTTCACCATTGACTGCCAACTGATTCTTAGGGATATAGACAGAGTGTCCCTTCGACTTGGCAGTGATGATGGAGGCTGGAATGGGCTTGCCACCCTTAGCCCGCTGCATTTCTTCATAGGCGAGTTGATCGAATTTGATCGTCATCACCTTCTTCGTCGAGCCGATTGACGAAGTGTCGCATTGAGTTGTTACCATCTCAGAAGAGGAGATGGTTTTCCCCAGCAGAGTCGCCAATTTATTTTCCATAAAGAAATTCTCTTTATTTGTTGTGTTTCTGGGAAAATTACAACTGTAGGAATCCGATCTAGAAGACGATCGCTTTATCCCTTGGACTATACGAAGAAGAAAAGCTCTCAAAATTTTGACAGTAGATATCAATGTATCTGTACAATGAATAAGAAAAAGAACTCTATTTATAGAGTCAAAACAGTAACTGAAAAGATAACTACCTCACCACTGGTGCATTTGAAAAGTAACGCAGACTCTAAATACATGCAGGGTTAGTGAGTAGTTACTGGACGTGGCCCGTAACTGTTGGACACATGGCATTAGTGCATGGGTCGTGTGCAAGTTACTGGGCACGCGAGAGAGAGATCGGTGGCATGGATGCCACGTACTCCAGTTGAAATGAAATCCACGCTGTCTTACTGAAGGCAAAAATCCACGCAGTTTCGTTGACGCAGACTCGTTGAAGGCGAAATCCACGCAAGCTTTGAAGAAGAATACTTCAGAATTCACGCAGGCTTTGAGAAGAATAACTCAAAAATCTACGCAAACTTGAGGAAGGAGAAGGTTCAGAATCCACGCAAACCGCCAGCTGTCTTGATTTGGCACGCTTCATCTGACACAAAATCTCTGACATTGATTATATTGTCAGCCGCATTAAATGAAGATAAGACCCAAAGTCACGCCAACTTGGTGAAGAGTGAGTCTTGCTAAGGAAGATTTCGAAAATCACGCAAAAGATGGCGATGATCTCTCGAGTTCTGTGCATACGTGGCATACGAGGAGACATTTCTCGACTGCTGTGTTGTCAGTTATTATGATTCTGACGTATGGCTGAGCTGTCTCTGTGTGATTTCTAAAGGAGATGGACAGGCAGAACTTAGCGTATCTTTTGTGCTGCTTCTCGGATCACTCTGCGTGACTTATTCTGATCAACTCAGCATGACTTCATTTTTGAGGCCTACAGGGGTCATGCTATATTGCATGCCGCATCACTTATTAGAATACGGCCTTCTGGAGGTCATATTCTATCTCCGATGCAGCTCGCTTATGGTTCACCTCCAAATATCTCTCATTTGAGAGTTTTTGGTTGTGCTGTTTACGTCCCCATTGCTCCCCCACAGAGGACCAAAATGGGTCCACAACGTCGATTAGGTATCTATGTTGGGTTTGACTCACCCTCTATAATTAGATACCTAGAACCCTTGACGGGTGACGTATTTAAGGCACGTCTTGATGACTGTGAGTTTGATGAAGGATTATTTCCTAAACTGGGCACACAGTCTAAGAAGCCAGAAGCTTCTAAGACAATTTCTTGGGACACAAAAACTTTGTCTCATTTTGATCCGCGTACAAGTCAATGTGAAGATGAGATCCTGAAGATATTACATCTTCAGAACACTGTACATCTACTTCCGGATACATTTACTGACAACCAGAAGATTGTCAGATCACACGTCCCTGCTGCCAACACGCCAGCTAGGATTGACATCCCCAAAGATAGATGCAATCCGCCGGTAGCAGAAATGGCAATACCTCAATTAAAAAGAGGACGCCCACCAGGTTCGAGAGACAAAGTCCCTCGTAAAAGAAAAAATCTTGGAAAAATTAAGAAGATCCCAACACAGGATGCTGAGCTCAGATCAGCTACCTCTCCCCTCCTAATTTCCCCTGAAGAGGAACAAACAGGAGAAATATCATTAAATTATGTACGTACTGGAGAGGTACTAAACAGAAAAAGCACAGTCGTCGACGACGATTTTTCGTTCAATATTGCCGTTCACGTCACTGAAAATGACGATGACATTGATCCACGGTCTCTAGCGGAATGTAAATGCAGAGGCGATTGGCCAAAATGGAACGAGGCAATAGGAGTAGAGCTGGACTCACTCTTGAAATGCGAAGTCTTTGGACCAGTAGTCCAAACACCTGAAGGTGTAAAACCTGTGGGATATAAATGGATCTTCACAAGAAAAAGAAATGAACACAACATAGTTGTGCGCTACAAAGCACGTCTTGTAGCACAAGGTTTCTCCCAGAAACCGGGAATAGATTGTGAAGAAACATATTCTCCGGTCATGGATGGAAATACCTTCAGATTCCTGATTAGCCTCTCTTCTCTGAAAAGCCTAGAAAAGCAGCTCATGGACGTTGTGACTGCATATCTTTATGGCAATATAGATAACGATATCTATATGAAACTCTCTGAAGGATATAAAATTTTACCAGAGAAAACATATAGACCTCGGGACACCTATTCTGTAAGGTTACAAAAATCATTGTACGGTCTTAAACAATCAGGAAAATATGGTATAACAGACTAAGTGAGTTTCTTGCTACGCAAGGATTTACTAATGATAAAGTCTGCCCGTGTATCTTTATAAAAAGATCGGGAATATGATTTGTTATAATCGCCGTTTATGTCGACGATTTAAATCTCATTGGATCTTCTGCAGAGATCACTGAGATATCTGAAAGCCTTAAGACAACTTTTGAAATGAAAGACCTAGGGAAAACAAAGTATTGTCTTGGCTTACAGATCGAACACCTAAAGGGTGGTATCCTGTTACACTAATCTACATATACACGAAGATTACTTAAACAATTCCACATAGATAAATGCCATCCCCTTAGTACACCAATGGTCGTTCGATCATTGGACGTAAAGAAGGACCCTTTTCGTCCACTGGAAGAGGGAGAGGAATTATTAGGTCCTGAAGTACCTTACCTAAGTGCCATTGGGGCACTACTCTATATAGCTAACTGTACGCGTCCTGATATAGCGTTTTCAGTTAACTTATTAGCCAGATACAGTGCAGCGCCCACAAAGCGCCACTGGAATAGAGTGAAGCATCTTCTGCGCTACCTCCAAGGGTCTATAGACCTAGGACTATATTACCCGAATAGTGGATCTTCCACTTTACTTGTTTATTCAGATGCAGGTTATAGATCAGATCCCCATACAGAGAAATCACAAACTGGATTTGTGTTTACTTTCGGTGGTACGGCTATCTCCTGGAGGTCCGTCAAACAGACCAGTGTGGCTATCTCATCCAACCATTCTGAACTCCTGGCAATCCATGAAACAAGCAAGGAGTGTATTTCGCTTCGCTCCGTCATTCAGCACATTTTGGCATCTACTGGCCTGAAGACTGGTGAACTTGAGCCTACTACCCTTTTTGAAGATAATGCAGCATGCGTAGCTCAACTTCAGAAAGGATACATAAAGAATGACAATACGAAGCACATATCCCCCAAATTCTTCTGGACGCACGACCTTCAAGAGAAGGAACAAGTCAAAATACAACAAATTCAATCTTGTAATAACTTAGCAGATTTGTTTACCAAAATACTGCCACGATGTACTTTTGTAAAGCTTGTAAGAGGAATAGGGATGAGTCAACTAAAAGACCTGCAAGCCTGAAGCTTGTATAGATCAGGGGGAGTAAAACTATAGGATTGTACTCTTTTTTCTTAGGACTGATGGTTTTTTCCACTGGGTTTTCCACAGCCAAGGTTTTAATGAGGCAAACCAAGTTTACTCTGGATCCAGTAGTATCCACCCCATTAGCTTATTGAATCCTGAAGTATTTCATAAGTGGATCCAAGGAAATGGATGAATAAGGGGGAGTGTTGTGAAACCCTTACTATTTACCATTATGTCATGAGTTACACATGACCCTTGGGATCATGTAACTCATGACCCTTGGGTTATGTAACTCATGACCCTTGGGTTGCCCCTTATCCCTATATATATGGCCCTTGCCATATGATGAAATGAAGATGAAGAAAAAGATTATTCTACGATATCTAGTATCCCTTCAAACACCTACATATTTATTAAGAATTCTCTAAGTGGGTTGTGATAACAGTAGTATATGTAAATGACATAAATCTAATAGGATCTCCTGAAGAGATTGAAATGATGCTAAGACTAGTGTGAAACTAAATATTGTCTCGGCCTATAAATCGAACATAGTAACAATAAAATTTCACTATATCAAGCCAAATATTCTGAAATTCACTTGAGGTAAGTGATTGTCATCCACTCAGTATACCTATGTTAGTTAGGTCATTGGAGATTAACCAAGACCCATATCGTCATAAAGAAGAAAATAAATATGTTTTTGGTCCTGAAGTGCCTTATTTAAGTGATATAGGCGCACTACTTAATTTGCTTCGATGTACCAGAGATGATATACGTCATTTTCTGTGAATTTGCTTGTTGGTTATAGTTTGCACCTATGCGTAGACATTGTAATGGAATAAAACATATATTGTGATACATTAAAGGGATCATTGATCTTAGCTTATATTATTCATATAAATGTATTGACCTTGTTGGATATGCAGACTCCAATCATTTATATGTCCCCAAAATGTAAGATCACAAACAATATTCAATTTCATGGAGATCAATTAAACAAATCATTATTATAAAACTATGGTGGAAAAAGTGACAATGGTTGTCCTGGGGCCTAGATGATGACACTTTTGTGTAAGGTGGAGGAAGAAGGAAACAAAAATGTCAAACTAGTTTTCATAAAGGTAGAGTAGTTTGGATTTTTCTTTTCTTTTTTTTTTAATGTTTTTGTTATGGATTTATATGTCGTTGTTGTCGGTACGCTGGTGATAAAAATTATGTTACTGTTTAATTTGGTAAATTTTGTCCTTTTTTGCATCCCCGTACTAAGAGCATCAACAATAGAGACACTCCAAACGCATACTCTAAATTATTAAAAATTGTATAAACTACTAGTTTTGGAGTGTCTTCTTGATATTGGCACACTCCAAACGAATAACTCCAAATTGACCTCCCCTTTTCCTTCCCTCATTTTTCTCTTTATTTTTCTTTCATGTTTGGTAAGATTTTTCGTCCATTTTTTCTTTCTTTATTTCTTTATCTGTTTGGCAATTAATTTTGGTGGGCCCAGAAATTAATATAGAAGAGGTAGGACACACTCCAAATTTGAAATCTCTTAGTTTTGTAGTAATTTTCAAATAAAGACAAGTGTCCAATGTAACCTTCAAATGCTACAAATTTTGAGTCAAAATTTGTGGCACTTGGATGCTCTAAGGTTTGAAGGTTAAGATGCAGACTATAGCTTTACATGGGTAGATATATAAAATGCAAGTATTAAAAAGTTGTACATCAAATTGCAAACTATATCTTCATATTAAGGAAGGTTAATATGCAAAATATATATACGATACTACTACCCGCATAAAAGGAAAAAAAAAAGCTACTAAGATGGCTTCGCCCGGGTTCGAACCGGAGACCTTCAGTGTGTAAGACTGACGTGATAACCAACTACACCACGAAACCAATTGATGTTACGGTAGAAGCTTACTATAATGTACACTGTGACGAGAAAATTAAGTTACAAGCATGTTATCGAAAAATACTAAAAATAAAATCCAAGGATGTTGTAACATGCACTATACGGCCTCTTTCATCCCCTCATTTAGAGGTGAGCATTCGGTTAATTCGGTTCAAACTAAATCGAATAATCGAAACTGAATTGGACCAAAAACGAACAAGCAAAATCGAAAACGAACCGAATTAACCCATAACCGAATCAAACCGAACTGATTTAATCGGTTCCGTTTTAGGTTTATTCGATTTATTCAAATTTTCAGCTTATTTGGGTTTTTTTTTAATATTTATAGTAACTATATATATATATATATATATATATATATATATATATATATATATATATATATATATATATATATTTTGGAAGAAGGTAATTAGAGGTGTAAAATGAACAGGACTGTCCGTCGTCCGTTCGAGTCCGGCTCGATAAATAGTCCGACCGTTGACTGTCCGAACCACTATATGAACCGAGTTTGAACAAAAATACTAGTCCGATCCTATAACGAGTTCGAGCTCGATCATATACTTGTCCGGCTCGAATATGTCCGTAAACACCAATAATTTTTTATTAATTTTTTTATCGTTGTTAAAACATACAAAACATCAAACCTGTCATCTGTAGGTCAATGGCTATAACTCGTTTGTGGTTTCAAAGAAAGAAATTAATTTCTGAAAAACAATTCCTATTATATTTTTTGTTGGTCCAGCTGTCTCCATTTCCAAATTCTAATTAACATAATTCTAAGTGCAGTCTACACATTCCTTTTTTTCCTATCTATTGAAAGCCGACCAGCTTCAATACTCATTAATATATTTGAAATTAGTATCCAACTGTCTGTTTCCAACATATATTCATTATTATACATTAACTTTAGTATTTTTCTTTTTGGTTGTATTTTTAAAATCCAAGTCTTATTCTCTTTCCAATTTTTAAACCATGCTAATTACTATTTTCCATAAGTTTCTCTTCCACAAAAATTTCAAATCCATGCTAATCATTAATTACCCATTAATTTTGCTATTTTCCTTTTTTAGTTGTATTTTTTCCCTATTTGTTGATGGCCGGCCAAGTGCCACCTTCAATACTCATTAATAATTTACTAATTACTATCCAGCTGTGTGTTTCCAACATATACTCATTACCCTTGTTAGCAATCACCCGAATAAAACTCGTATTATACGCAAATTTTTCCGTATCTTTCATAAACGTATAATACTTGCGTACTTTTGACAGATCCAAATCAGTACGTAAATTTTAAGCATGCGAAATTTTAAACGTGTTCTGTATAAATTATTGAAAAATTTGGCATAAAAAACGTGCAAGGAATCTGTTTAATTAATCAAATTTGATAACACATTTAAGAATGTGAAGTTTCTAACCTCAATATTTTTATTTTTCGAATATTTTACTGAATTTTTGAACGTATTTTATTTGCATTGAGCCGATTTATACTCGTACTTTTGCCGTCCCGAATTTTTTCCGTTTGCCGAATTGCTAACAAGGCTCATTACTACCTATTAATTTTACTATTTTCCTTTTTGGTTGTATTTCTAAAATCCAACTCTTACTCTCTTTCCAATTTTAAATCCATGTTAATTATTTTTTCCATAAGTTTCTCTTATACGAAAATTTTAAATCCATGCTAATTACTACTTACCCATTAATTTTACATTTCCTTTTTGGTTGTATTTTTTTCCCTATTTATTGGTGGCTGGCCAGCTTCCCCATGCTAATTACTACTGCACAGTTGACAGACTGACAATCCTTCTTCTTCTCCATTTTTTTTCCTCCAATCAAACTCTCTTTCCAAATTCCAAGAGTTTCTATCCACCGATTCAAATTTTAGACTCTTCGTTTTCTGTAATTTTTCATTAAATATTAGCCAAAATTATGGAGAATGATATATTCTACTATCTATATTATCATCTGTATAAAAACCAACCACAACTACAAGAAAACCTAAAACCACCACTAGAAAACTTATTTCTTGCTAGAATTTTGATTCATCAGCACCATCAATCCTTCGTCATAGTATGGCTTCTTTACCTCCAATTTCGAGTAAGTATTTTTTTCCATGACTTTTTCCTTATCAAAAGAAAAAATGTATTTTTTTAATGTGAAAGACCTAAACTTTGATGAGAATGACCAACTTTATCACATTTCTTTGTTCTTTAGTTACTGTTGCTTTATATGAAAATTATCTCATACCAACATTATTTGGCTTTATTTTCTTGTGATAAAGAGATAAGGATGAATTGGTACTAAGTTATTTTTTATGATAATTTTTTGTAGGTTTGGAGCAGATTGATAATGCTCAACGACTTCAAGAAGATCCCATTAGTGATGATGGAATTGATGTGAATGGCGTGGATAATCAGGGGGAAATGCAAGAAAAAGCTACTAAAGTTGGAACCAAAACTAGAAAAAGGACATCACCAGTATGGCTTGAGTTCGAAAAGGTGAAGAAACAGGTGAGGATGATATTGTTCAATTGTTTGCTAAGTGTCTTCATTGCTCAAAAAAGATGAGTAGAACTATAGATGGCTGCACAACCACATTCAAGAGACACTTAGATAAGTGCAATGTTCGTCTTGCTAAACAAAAAAATAGAAGTTATTAGGTAAAGATTTTTTCAAAGGTGCATCTTCTTATGATTTGATTGAGAAATTAGCTGTTCACAAATTCGATAAAGAGAAAGTTAGAGAATTATTGGCTACAATGATCATTGTGCATGAATATCCATTTAGGATGGTGGAACATGAATTCTTTGTGTTATTTTGTCAACTTTTGAATCCTGAATTTGAGAAGGTATCACGTGTTACTATAAAAAATGATTGCATGAACTTGTATGCATTAGAGAAGAAAAAGTTAAAGGATGTGCTATCAAGTGTTAGTAGAGTTAGTTTGACATCTGACTTATGGACCTCAAATCAGACCATAGGATATATGTGTCGCACTTGTCACTTTCTTGATTCAGAATGGACACTACAAAAGCGTGTGTTAAACTTTTGTAGCTTGCCTCCACCACATACTGGAGTTGCTATATATATCTGATGCAATTTTTGCTTGTCTTTTGAATTGGGGAATTGAGAATAAAATCTCTTCAATAACACTTGATAACGCTTCCTCAAATGATGTTGCTGTTAGAAATTTGAAGGATAATTTTTCAATGAAGGGTAAACTTTTCTTCAAAGGTAAGGTTTTTCATGTTAGATGTTGTGCACATGTGTTGAACTTAATGGTGCAAGACAGATTGCATGAAATTAAAGAAGTTATTCAAAATATTCGTTAAAGTGTTAAGTATTTGAAAATGTCACCTCAAAGGCTTCACAAGTTTGCAGATATAGTGAAGCAATTGCAACTTCTAGTCTCTAGACGTTTAATTCTTGATGTTCCAACTCGTTGGAATTCTACTTATGCAATGCTAGAGTGTGCTTTGGGATTTAGACAAGTTTTTCCTATGTATCATGAGAGGGATAAATCATATGAGTGGCTTCCATCTATGATGAATTGGGAAAAGGCTGAAACTGTATGCAAGATTTTAGAAGTGTTCAATGAAGCCTCTAATGTCTTCTCTGGTACTTCTTATCCAACTTCGAATTTGTTACTTCCAGAGCTTTGGAAAATTAAACAAACTTTGAATGACAAGTTAGTGGAATTTGAAGAAAGTCCTTTTCTAAAGGAAATGGTGTGAAAAATGAAAGCTAAATTTGACAAGTATTGGGGGAGTGCAATTTGTTAATGTCTATTGGTGCTGTTTTGGATCCAAGATACAAAATGAAGCTGATTGAGTATTATTTCCCAAAAGTTTACTCTGTTTTTGAGTCTAAAAAAATATCAACCTTGTTCTTTCCTCTTTGCATGAATTGTATGGTGAATATGTTGCTTCCAGTGTTGCAAAGAGCAAAAACATTAAGGCAGTAAATACTATTGGTGCTTCTACTAGCAGTAACTTAAAAGGAAAGTCAAAAAATGTGTGTGAGTTTGAGATGTGGGCTCAAACTCAGGATGCAGTGGAACTATCCAAATATGAGTTGGATATATGCCTTGAAGAAAGTCTTTACAAACATGACTCTGAGGAGCATTTCAATGCATTGGACTGGTGGAAAGCAACTACTCTAAAGTTCAAAATACTACCAAGCATGGCTCGAGATATACTATCTATTCCTATTAGTAGTGTTGCTTCTGAATCTGCATTTAGCGCTGAAGGTAGAGTTCTTGACCAATTTCGAAGCTCTTTAAAACCAGAGACAGTAGAAGCATTGATTTGTACAGGAGATTGGATACGTTCCAATTATAAGCTGAATATTTTAAAGGTTAGAATACATTTATTTCTTTATTTTATGAATATTGATTGTCAATTAATATGTTTACCTTGTAAATTTTGAATCTTATTCTTTATCAATCTTTAGGTCCAACCTGAAGAAGAGACTATGCAAATGGTGGATTTTGATTAGTCTGGATGAAATTTGATATTTAGAGGTAAGACAACAATTAGATTGTATTCTACTTAGATATTAATTTTAGATGATGCTAATTCTATACTCATGTTCCTTTAAATATGTTAGCATTTTGCAGGTTGAGTACAATGCAAATGGATCAACAAAGTGGAGCATCAAAGTTCAAACTATTAAGTGGAGCATCAAAGTTCAAACAGTAGAATTTGATAATTGTTTTTGCATATTTTTGTTGTTGTACTTATTTCTAGGATGAAAGATGAGACTTTAAAACTTTGATTTTGGATGTTTTGTGGAATTTTCATTCCTGTACTAAGTTATGTTTTGTGGGACCTCGCACATAACTTATCTTGCTACTTAATTATGTTGTCTTTGGATATTTTTATTGGTTGGATTGGATTGGATTTATGTCATGTGCATGTTTATAATTTGAAACAGGTTATATCTAAACAATGACAAATAACCAAAAATTAAATTTATGTTTTAATTTTAAAGCAGCAGATATTTGAACTGTGTCTGTGTTTGTGTTTAAATGATACAAATATATAATTTATATATCAATGGCTTTGTGTTACAAGGTTAATTATATTTTTCAACCATTTTTCAACTCTATTTTAAAATTAAATTAATTTATGCTCATTTCACCTAATACAAATTTAGGTAAAAAGAATAATCGAGCTAATGTCCGGTCCGAGTCCGGTCCGTCCGAATATGTCTATCGAGCCGAACACGAGCCTAGTTAATTCCTAACGAACCGAGCTTGAACATTAATATTTGGGTCCGATTTGGTCCGAGCCGGACTTAGGTCCGTCCGAGTTCAATTTCGGTCCGAGCTTGAGCATGAGGTTGTTCGAGTCCGTTCCGTCCGTTTACAGCCCTAAAGGTAATTTTATTAATTCCAAAATGTGATATACAATGACACCACCCTTAGGTAGCTCCTCTCGGCATCCTCATAACTGCTACATCATATTCTATATTTTTAGTCATGCCTATAGTAGCTGTGCTAATATTTTTATAGATCCGATTATTTCATTCCCGCCATATATGCCAAACCGATGCAGTTATTCTGATACTCGCTTCCCTGAACCACTCCTTGCCTCTGGAACGTAGTCGCTTTATGCATTGTAACACCTCAACAATATCATGTTCCTCCCCAATAGTGATCTGTAAGCTGGCTTGTTGTCGACCCCATATCTGTTTGGATACCGGGCATTGAAAGAAGAGGTGGTTGGCTGTTTCAATTCCTGTACCACATAATACACATAGACCGCCCCCGCCAGCATTTCGAATCTTAGTAATCTATCTTTCGTGAGGAGATGACCAAGCGCCAATTTATATAAGCAAAACTGCATCTTCTTTGCACGCCTTTCATCCATATAATATCGGAATTAGGAATTTCCTCATTCACTTCTCGAATTTGATTGAAAGCAACCTTAAAACTGAACTTCCCGTCGGGAGTACCATCCCAGGACCAAGTATCCTTCGAGAGGTTATTCTTTATCGGGATACTATATATTATGCTACCGCTTGGCCGAACCCTTGGCTGCCCATCTAAGTGCCATACTCCATCCCGAATAATGGAACTCACCCAAACCCGTCCATGTGTACGCAATGGTATTGTGTTGCCCGAATGCTCCTCTAGTGTAAACCCCCTAAATTTTGGAAACTATTTTTTTACTTTATATATATATATATATATATATATATATATATATATATATATATATATATATATATATATATATAAGTTAATGGAATTTAATTTTTGCTTTTTGTAAATATTTTGGTAGCAAGTTGAATGCTACATTAAAGGTATGCATGGAAAAAAATGGTACAAATTAGGTACTAAATACTTTAGAAAATATTTCTATCTTTGAGAAGATTTTAAGGAATAAATTTAATTTCATAGTGTTAGTAATTGTTAAATACTTTAAATTTAATAAATGATTATTTTTATACTAGTAGAAGCAGGTAAATGCTACAAACTAAATAGCTAGTAGGTATATTATTTATTAAAAAGTTTTTAGACAAATCTTGGGAATTTATGATTTTTATTTAAATTATTTTCCTGAATTTTAGTATAATTGTTGTCTATTTTTTAAAAGTATATTTAGATTTTTTTTTCATGTATAAATGACAAAAATTCATAGTTGATTTATATTATTATTCTTTCATTTTGTGGATGAGATTTACTTATCATGGTTTACTGTAATTTTACAGCTTACGTATACATACGAGATTTTCATATATTGGAGTATACTTCGTATGTGTGCAGCTGGCATGTCTACGTACTAAGTCCTAAGTACCTTGGGACTGGGGCGTTACATATTTTTGTGGTGGCCCATGCAGGTCGAGTTTATCACTTCGGTTACGTTACTGTACCGATGTGAGCCTGCATATAGGATTAGAATCTAGGAATCTCATCCACAAGTTTGATCTCCTCCCTTGATATCCAAATTCGAACTCTCGTTCGACTACCTTGAATTTCTTCTGTTTGAATCCTTTCCACTAAAATTTTTATCATTTCCTTCGTGCTTGATAGAGAGGTTAGAAAGATAACTCATACGAGTATACGTGTTATATTCCTCAGTTACCCTATTAGTTGACTTTATAAGTTGGGTAGTATAACTATAACCTACCACCCGTAACCTTGTAACCTAGTACTAAAGTGTAACAGGGTGACAATGAATATATGTTAGTGTAGGAAGATATGTTTGTCTAAAATATAGAGTTTTAATAGCCCATACTCTATTGGTCAACCACGAACTAATACCAGAGCCAGTAGAACGACTGTATAAACAGGAACACCAGACAAGACTTAGGTCATTATGAAACTTGAACCATTTATAACTGCTTTCATCATTATCTTCCGTACTTATACTTTGCACTACCGTAAATGATGACGCTATTTATAGCCTAGTTTTGCAAGCTTATTCTTTATCGAGCTTGTTCAGGTCATATGTATACTGGGGACGCCCACAAGCATATTATCTAATTAGAATCAATGTATTATGGTCTGATCAACCATAGTGCACTTGGTTCGCTCTTCATATGATTATTCCATGTAGATTGAGATATAAGTGCCTTTATGAACTCATCTACAACTGCCTTGACAACTCTGTTTGAAGTATTTAATCGCCTTTGGAATCCCATTTCACATTGATTTCCTCTCCCTTAAACTCTTTATTGTTTTTCGCTTTTACTTACTGCGGAAAAACAAATGCTTATACTTGAGGGAAGATATATCCAGAATGTTTCCTTATCTCGCCATACCACCTATGGCCATGAGAGCTATGTTTACACAATCATTCCATCTATTCGAATTCAGAGAACCACCTTCCAATTGATTCATATCTACCATGTCATGTTGTCTATCACGTTGTGTGATATTCCTTATACTCAAGGCCCAAGCACGATACCACAACTTTGAAATTTTCTAACCTCATTAATCCTAAAGCCATGTCTTAGCTTCTATATTGAGTAGAGTGTAAGTCTTCCAAATTTTAGGATATACTAGTGTTACCACAAGTTAGTTTTCATTAGGGATATAATTAGTTGTCACGCCCCAGAACCAGAATACTGGAGAGCGGGGGAATGACTCAGCCAGCTATGTATTACGGGTAGATGAATACCGTATAATACGATCAATGCTGTCTAAAAGACGAGAGGGTGCATACTACATGAAAGTCTTACTCTGGTCACTTCACATCTATTGTCTCAATCATTCAAACAAGAAACAGAAATTGAGAACATATAAGATAAAGCAGTAAGACGTCCCAAACGCTCAGTCAAAATGTTCTTGATATATGGCTTTACAAAACATAGCCAGATGATGTAGCAAAGTATACACAATTGTTATCAGCTGCAGTCTGACTTAATTACAATTATGTAAAAGTAAGTACAAGACAATTCGACTAACATGTCGGTACCAAACGGCAAGGTATTAAGTAAATAACAAAATGAGTGGAGAAGTAAGGGACCCACTCGAGTCCTCCTGCGATCATCCCTCTAGTATTGACCATCTTGAAGGTGGAAGTAAGCTGAGTCCTCGGAAACCGGCTCTAGATCTGGCCATGCAAAACCAGAGAGGTTAGACCTCTAATAGCAAGTACCGCAAGGAAGCACGATATGAGAAATTAAAACCAGTAATAAGAGAATATGATATATAGACCTCTGCTTGCTACTAGGATTCACATAACATCACGACACTTCGAACCAACCTCCCAACCAAACAAGGACATAAATTGGCCCGTCATGTCCTGACATTCTGGTCATCTCAGTTAAGTAACAGAGTAGGTACAGTACACAAACAAATCAATTTAAACGGCCATTCAACTTCTACGGCTTGCTATTATGAGTTCCAAGTTACCCTGGAAATATGCAATAAGGATTCCTTAGTTCTTAATATGTGCAAGCAAGGCTAGTCTATCCAGTCAATCAATTGTGCCAATCATGAATTAGACGAGTCCCAGCGGGACGCCCGTCATCAATATACAATATACAATAAATAATATAAGAGATACCACTTCCTGCCCGTGTGGCAGATTTGCAGTATCTGTGGGAACCAGCCGGCCTGTCGGGCACTTAATAGTCCCAAAGAGGACTGCCATGTAAGAACTCAGGAATCCATTCTCTCCATACAATCATTATTTTATTTAACTTAGTAGTCTCTACGTTGAGTGAAATCCCATACCGTGGATCATGGTTATTCAGAATGAGTACTTCCGTACAAGTACGATATGCCCAACTCTACAACGATACCCGTACGGTTAGGTTGTAGGTCTTACATAGCGTAATGCAACAATCAAAACTAACCATGGAATAATCATGCCTTGACCATCAAGTACACATGCTGCTTTTGTAGAAAATAAACAAATAAATTGAAGCCTGCATGTGTGCCTGTATGTCAATATTCGGGATCGGCCAATCGATTATAATAGTTCATAGTTAATATGAACGTGTCTCATTCATTCAATTCAATAAGACAACTAGCCAGTCTCTTAGTTCCAACTAGGAACGCATGATCAGTTATTAGTCAAGGTCACAATCAACGTTAATTAATGCCAAGATAACAATCAATGTTAATTAATGTCAACTCGGGACAGAATCAGCCAAAAGACATTATGGGCTAGAGTTTATGCGGCCGAGAAAATAAAAGCTCATGCGGCCAGGATTTGCTCATGCGGCCAGAATTGCTCATGCGGCCAGAATTTGCTCCTGCGGCCAGAAATTGCTCATGCGGCCAGAATTTGCTCATGCGGCCAGAAACTGCTCATGCGACCAGAAATTTGCTCATGCGGCCAGAAACTGCTCATGCGGCCAGAAACTGCTCATGCGGCCAGAATTTGGCTGGCAGATGAACATAGAAATGACCAAAAATGCTTTTGGTCATAACTTTCTCAAATTAAGTTGAAATCTAACTTTTCAAAAGCCAAACTTTGGTAGAATTGAATTCTCTACAACATGGAACCACTTATTTTCGAAAACAACAAAGTTTGATAGATCAAAACCACAAAATCCATATAAAAAACCAAAACTTAAAACATAGATCTACACCCAACCATCCATGAAAATCAAGAACTTCAAGACCTAAACTTGTAGATGAAGAGAAGATAAACAACATAGACTAAAAATAAATGTGCATGAAATCCCTCATGGTGTGCAAGATGTACTTGCCTCTCCAAATGGGTGGGTGGGAGAGTAATGGAGGATGAAGAAGGAGAAGTAAATGTGAGTAATGAAGAGAGAGAAAGAGTTTTGGGGCTTTAAATAAAGGAGTGGTGGTAGGTGGGGAGTTGGGTTCATGTTGAACCATCAAGGCCGAAAAATAAACCAACTCGGGCCGAACCCAAAAGCAAAGCAGAAAGTAAAATGCAGAAAAATAATTAACGTGAAATTAAGGAATTAAAATATAGAACAATACATAATAAATATTAAATAAATATATTTAAGCAGTACATGCATTAAAATTACGTATTCTGGGAACGGAAAGTGACATCTCTACCCTCCTTAGAAAAATTCCGTCCTCGGAATTTTAAATCCAAGCAAGATAGAAACATCAGAGCTAAACTAATCCAAGTACAAGCAATTTGATCAAGCAATCATTTTACAATGTCAACATCAAGTAACATATCTATGTTTAACTATCGACGACACCAAGCAATTCTACTCATAAGGTGACAAGCATGAGGAGTTAAGACAATCAAGATATACAGAAAGAGATATACCTTGTGGGTCAAACATATGCGGATACCGTGATCGGATATCATCCTCACGTTCCCACGTTGACTCCCCTAAAGAGTGATGACCCCAAGCAACCCGGACAAGGCTAATTGTTCGGTTCTTGAGTATCTTCTCTCTTCGGTCCAAAATGGACACCGACTGCTCCTCGTAAGACAAGTTGGTACCAACAACCAGCTCAGAATGATCAAGGATATGGCTTGGGTCCGATACATACCTACGTAACTGAGATACATGAAATACGTCATGTACCTCTCGTAACGAAGGTGGAAGGGATAAACGATAAGCAACATCGCCTATCCTATCAAGGATAGCAAATGGGCCCACGTATCGCGGACTCAATTTCTCGCGAACGCCAAATCTAATGACCCCACGGGTAGGTGAGATCCGCAAGAACACGTGGTCCCCAACAGAAAACTCTAGCGGCCTACGATGCTGGTCCGCCCAATGACGACTCTCTAATTCCCTTAATCACTTCAACGGTCTGGACAATCATTTCTGGGCCTAGCATCTTCCTCTCCCCGATATCATCCCATGCTAGTGGCGACCTACACTTCTTACCATATAGTGCTTCAAATGGCGCCATCTGGATACTGGCTTGATAACTATTGTTATATGAAAACTCAACTAAGTGCAGGTGGCTCTCCCAAGATCCTCCAAAATCTAGGGTACAAGCGCGCAACATATCTTCTAAAGTCTGAATTATTCTTTCTGATTGTCCGTCGGTCTGGGGATGGTAAGCTGTACTAAATCTTAACTTGGTGCCCGGACTATAATGTAGACTCTTCTAAAAATATGATGTAAAACGAGTATCTCTGTCTGACACAATACTGACAGGAACTCTATGCTGCCTGACTATCTGTTGCATATACAATTTTGCCAACTTTTCTGTAGATTGCCCTACTCTAAAAGAAAGAAAGTGTGCCACCTTCATAAGCCGATCTACTATCACCCAAATGGCATCTTTACCACTTGGCGATCTCGGTAAACCGGTCACAAAGTCCATTGTAATATGCTTCCACTTCCATTCTGGAATAGGAAGCGGTTGCAATAACCCAGCTGGCCTCTGCTGTTCTGCCTTCACTTGATGACATACCAAGCAACGGAAAACAAATCTAGCTATCTCTCTCTTCATTTCGTTCCACCAGAAGTGCTGCTTGATATCTTGGTACATCTTGGTCCCACCAGGGTGTATAGAATACTGAGAACTGTGAGCTTCTTCCATAACCTCCTGTCTGATATCTCCACTAGGCACACATAGACATGATCCAAACCTAAGTGTACCATCTTCATGAATTCTCATCTCCTTCCTGAGTCCTGACTCACATTCTGCCCTAAGCTTCTGAATCCTTGGGTTCTGTGCCTGAGCTGCCTTGATCCTGTCTACCAAGTCGGATTGAACTTGTAGACTTGTCAGAATTTCTACATCACTAGGAAGTATAACCTCGATGCCCATCTCCTGAAGGTCTTCTAAGATATGCTTCTGGGTTGTCAACATAAATGTGCCGCCTCTCCTGCTAAGAGCGTCTGCTACCACATTAGCCTTGCTTGGATGATACTGAAGCTCCACGTCGTAATCCTTGATCAACTCCAACCATCTTCTCTGTCTTATGTTCAGCTCCTTCTGAGTAAAGATGTATTTCAGACTTTTATGGTCTGTGTACATGTCCACTCGGTCACCATATAAGTAATACCTCCATAGCTTCAAAGCAAATACTACTGCTGCCAACTCCAAGTCATGAGTTGGATAATTCCTCTCGTGATCTCGAAGTTGCCTAGATGCGTATGCTATCACCTTTCTATGTTGCATTAGGACGCACCCAAGTCCTTTTCCTGACGCATCATAATATACTGTAAAACCTCCGGGTCCAACTGGCAATGTAAGGATAGGCGCTGATATCAACTTCTGCTTCAGATTCTCAAATGATGCCTGACATTCTGCCGATCAGACGAATGGTACATCCTTCCGTGTCAAGCGGGTCATGGGTACTGAAAGCCTTACAAAGTCTGATACGAACCTTCTGTAATATCCTGTCAATTCCAAGAAACTCCGCACATCAGCTATGGTCTTGGGTACTGGCCAAATCTCTACTGCATCTACCTTCTTGGGATCCATGCTACTCCAGCTCATGATATGATGTGACCCAAAAATGAAATGTGATCCGACCAAAACTCACACTTGCTGAGCTTGGCATACAAGTGGTTCTCTCTCAGAACCTGTAATACTTTCCTGAGGTGGTCTTCATGCTCCTCTTCACTGGCAGAGTATACGAGAATGTCGTCAAGAAACACAACGACAAACTGATCTAAGTACGGCATAAAGATACGGTTCATCAAATCCATAAATATTACTGGAGCATTGGTCAAACCAAACAGCATTACTAAGAATTCATAATGCCCATACTTCGACCTGAATGCTGTCTTGAGAATATCCTCCTTTCGAACCCTCACTTGATGATACCCTGAACGAAGATCTATCTTGGAGAAAACTCTAGATTTGCTCAACTGATCAAACAAGTCGTCGATCCTGGGTAGTGGGTACTTGTTCTTTACTGTCGCCGTATTAAGCTTCATGTAATCAATACACAATATGGATGACCCATCCTTCTTTCCTACAAGTACCACTGGTGCTGTCCATGGTGATATGCTAGCTTGGATGAACTTCTTCTCCTTCAGTTCCTCTATGTGCTGATATACCTTGGCCTGTTCTGAATCTGCCATTCTGTAAACTCGATCTGATATCGGTTTAGTTCCAGGTACCAATTCTATACTGAACTCAATATCCCTAACCGGTGGTAGACCTGGAAGTTCTTCGAGAAATACGTCTAAAAACTCTTCAACTACATTCGGAACTTGGACTTCTTCCATTGCCGTTACTACTCCCTGCTCTTGTTGAGTTGTCACCGATCTGACTAAGGTGAACCGCTTCATGCCTAGAATATCAAAAGATACACTTCCTCTACGACAATCTATTGTCGTATGACTGTCTTTCAGCCAGTCCATGCCTAAGATAACGTCAAAATTTCCAACAGGAAATTCTATCAACCGGACGGGTAAAGAATGCCCGCAAACTACAACGCTACATGCTAGAATAATCCTACTAACTCCTACGAGCCCATTACTAGTGAGTATATTCAACCTCCCTGGCAATGCCTCAAACTCCATTCCTAGCCGTGTCGCAAATTGTGCAGATATAAATGAGTGTGATGATCCCGAATCAAACAATGCTATTGCGGGATATGAGGCGACGAGAATGTTACCTGCCACAACATCTCCTGATGCTAATGCCTCTTCCAAGGACAGAGTGAATGCCTGCCCTCGACCTCCTTGTTGGTTCCCATGTTGCGGCCTAGCCTGGTGCTGCTGCTGGCTCCTTCCTTGATGATGTTAGGGTAGTCTATGCTGGTGTTGCTGCATCGGCGGTCCCTGCTGCCGAAACGTCTGAGCCTGCATCATGAACGGACGCTGTGCCAACGGTCTCACTGCTACCGCTGGTCCTCGATACTGTCCTGCCCCTGGTGCTGGCAGAGCAGGAAATTGTTATACTGGTCCTCCTGACCTCGAATTCATAGGACAGGTGGTAACCCGATGATCTGGGCTTCTACATATTAAATACTGTCCGTTCAATATTCGACATACATCTCTAGTGTGCCCTACCTTCCCACAATAAGTGCAGCCTGCTGGGAGTTGCTGGTTCTTCTTCTGTTTCTGTTGCTGCTGCCTCGGTGGTGCTGGCCCTCGCATTGCCACATCATGAATGCGAACGCCAGGAGACGGTGCTGTTGCTCGGGGTGCTACTCCCCCTCCTCCTTCAATCTGACTGTGGGATCTCTTCTGACCTCCAGTCCTTGCTGTGATCCTCTGAATGGTGATCTAATGCCTTCGGGTTGTCGTCAATACTTCATCAAAACTCTGGTAGTTGTGCCCTTCTATCAATTACAAGAGCTCAAGATGAAACCCTTGCTGGAACCTCATAGCCCTCTGGCTCTCCGTTGCTACCATCTCTGGGGCGAACCTGCTCAATTTGCAGAACTTCGCTGCATAGCCATCTACCATCTTGCCGGCCTGCTTGAGGTTGATAAACTTCTGTTGTAGCTCAAACTGTGTCACAACTCCATAGTACTTCGTCTTGAATCTTACGGTAAAATTGTCCCAAGCAACAGGACGTCTGATGCCTACTTCTTCTGATTCCCACCAATCACGTGTGAGATCCTGAAGTAACAACTTCACTTGATCCACACGTTCTTCTGCCGGTACCTTAGCTGCTGTCAGAATAGTCTCAATATCCTTAAGCCATGCATCTGCTGAGATGGCATCTTCCGTACCCTCGAAACGGCGGGGGTTGTACTTATAAAATCTGGTTGATGCTCCTGAATCTGTCCTTGCCCCTCTTTCCAAAGTCGTCTGCAATCCTTGGTTGAGTAGTACGTTCTGCTCTTGTAAATGAGCATGCATGCGCTGCTGGGCTAACATCTGGTGTTGCTGAGTAGCCATCATCCCTCTCATGATCTCCAGAAGGGCCGGTGTGTCTATTTCTACTGGGGTAGGTAGAACTATGGGCGGTGTAGGAACCTCCGGATACTGCGGTTCGGCTGCTGGTTCTACTATCACTTCTTCTTGGATAGTCTCTAGGGGTAGTACGGGCCCTTGTTGCTGATCAACATGGTCAGGTTGTCCATGTTGCCCTTGTTGCTGTCCAGTCTTGACAGATGCAGACGAGGTGCCCCTTAGAAAGGGGACAAGCAAACAATCAAACGACCAGACGTGAAGGATCAATAAAGTCAAAGGATACCGGAATGTCAAGCTAGAGTCGAGAACAACGAATCATGAGATCAAGGGGGGAACATGTGTGATTGAGACATCCTATAAATCAAAACACCCCATAAGTCTGAAATCAGACCTGCATGGGCCACCACTAAAACCTTGTCACGCCCCAGAACCAGAATACTGGAGAGCGGAAGAATGACTCAGCCAGCTACGTATTACGGGTAGATGAATACCGTATAATACGATCAATGCTGTCTAAAAGACGAGGGGGTGCATACTACATGAAAGTCTTACTATGGTCACTTCACATCTATTGTCTCAATCATTCAAACAAGAAACGAAAATAAAGAACATGTAAGATAAAGCAGTAAGGCGTCCCAAACGCTCTGTCAAAATGTTCTTGATATCTGGCTTTACAAAACATAGCCAGATGATGTAGCAAAGTATACACAATTGTTATCAGCTGCAGTCTGACTTAATTACAATTATGTAAAAGTAAGTACAAGACAATCCGACTAACATGTCGATGCCAAACGGCAAGGTATTAAGTAAATAACAAAATAAGTGGGGAAGTAAGGGACCCACTCGAGTCCTCCTGCGATCATCCCTCTAGTATTGACTATCTTGAAGGTGGAAGTAAGCTGAGTCCTCGGGAACCGGCTCTAGATCTGGCCATACAAAACCAGAGAGGTTAGACCTCTAATAGCAAGTACCGCAAGGAAGCATGATATGAGGAATTAAAACCAGTAATAAGAGAATATGATATAGACCTCTGCTTGCTACTAGGATTCACAAAACATTATGATACTTCGAACCAACCTCCCAACCAAACAAGGACAGAAATTGGCCCGTCATGTCCTGACATTCTGGTCATCTCAGTTAAGTAACAGAGTAGGTACAGTACACAAACAAATTAATTTAAACGGCCATTCAACTTCTACGGCTTGCTATTGTGAGTTTCAAGTTACCCTAAAAATATGTAATAAGGATTCCTCAGTTCTTACTATGTGCAAGCAAGGCTAGTCTATCCAGTCAATCAATTGCGCCAATCATGAATTAGACGAGTCCCAGCGGAACGTCCGTTATTAATATACAATATACAATAAATAATATAAGCAGATACCACTTCCTGCCCGTATGACAGATTTGCAGTATCTGTGGGAACCAGCCGGCTTGTCGGGCACTTAATAGTCCCAAAGAGGGCTGCCATGTAAGAACTCGGAAATCCATTCTCTCCATGCAATTATTATTTTATTTAACTTAGTAGTCTCTACGTTGAGTGAAATCCCATACCGTGGATCATGGTCATTCAGAATGAGTACTTCCGTACAAGTACGATATGCCCAACTCTATAACGATACCCGTGCGGTTAGGTTGTAGGTCTTACATAGCGTAATACAACAATCAAAACTAACCACGGAATAATCATGCCTTGACCATCAAGTACACATGCTACTTTTGTAGAAAATAAATAAATAAATTGAAGCCTGTATGTGTGCCTGTATGTCAATATTCGGGATCGGCCAATCGATTATAATAGTTCATAGTTAATATGAACGTGTCTTATTCATTCAATTCAATAAGACGACTAGCCAGTCTCTTAGTTCCAACTAGGAACGCATGATCAATTATTAGTCAAGGTCACAATCAATGTTAATTAATGTCAAGATAACAATCAATGTTAATTAATGTCAACTCGGGACAGAATCAGCCAAAAGACATTATGGGCTAGAGTTTATGCGGCCGGGAAAATAAAAGCTCATGCGGCCAGAATTGCTCATGCGGCCAGAATTTGCTCATGTGGCCAGAAATTGCTTATGCGGCCAGAATTTGCTCATACGGCCAGAAATTGTTCATGCGGCCAGAATTTGCTCATGCGGCCAGAAACTGCTCATGCGGCCAGAATTTGGCTGGCAGATGAACATAGAAATGACCAAAAATGCTTTTGGCCATAACTTCCTTAAATTAAGTCGAAATCTAACTTTTCAAAAGCCAAACTTTGGTAGAATTGAATTCTCTACAACATGGAACCACTTATTTTCGAAAACAACAAAGTTTGATAGATCAAAACCACAAAATCCATATGAAAAACCAAAGCTTAAAACTTAGATCTACACCCAACCATCCATGGAAATCAAGAACTTCAAGACCTAAACTTGTAGAGGAAGAGAAGATAAACAACATAGACTAAAAATAAATAGGGATGCATGAAATCCCTTATGGTGTGCAAGATGTACTTGCCTCTCCAAATGGGTGGGTGGGAGAGTAATGGAGGATGAAGAAGGAGAAGTAAATGTGAGTAATAAAGAGAGAGAAAGGGTTTTGGGGCTTTAAATGAAGGAGTAGTGGTAGGTGGGGAGTTGGGTTCATGTTGAACCATCAAGGCTGGAAAATAAACTAACTCGGGCCGAACCCAAAAGCAAAACAGAAAGTAAAATGCAAAAAAATAATTAACGTAAAATTAAGGAATTAAAATACAGAACAATACATGATAAATATTAAATAAATACATTTAAGCAGTACATGCATTAAAATTATGTATTCTGGGAACGGAAAGTGACATTAGTGCCCCATGAACTCCCACTTTTCATTTAGATCATTTGGTGTTCCCGACCGTGATATTTATATTCGGAGCACGAGACCAGCTGTCACCTTCCAACAAATTGTACATGCAAGACCTAGACGAGCCTACCTCCATGTAGGCATATTATGTCCTACTCAAACACGTCCTCTTGTACTCTATTTTTATAATGTGACTTTCAAGTCAAAAAGGCTAGCTATAACCCATACCATAATACCGTGTCCTTCTCGACTCCAGTTAGAGACTCAACCTCGACTCGAAACTTTCAACCCAAAATATGGTTGTAAACTACTCAAAGCCCACTATGCACATGCCACTAGTGTGCCATTCAATTGAGTCTTCTTGTGCTACTTAAACACAAAGTCACAGAAGGCGTATTCTCAGGCTCTAGGAACCTGGTTAACCAACCCGGCTAAAAAATTAGCCGACCACTTAACTTGGAACCTATATAAGGTCACCCTAACCTGCTAGGAATGGCTCAGATTATTTTATAGCATCTTGCCCAATTAATATAGATTAAAACCTTTGATTCATTCAATCAAAGATCGATGTCCAAATATGGAATCCATTAAGTCCCAGTTAAACCCATCCTTGCATATCGCCATATTTGGACTATAAAAACCAAACTCGATAAAACAGATCCTTATACCTATTATGTAGTCCTCATCTCTTGGTCCATTAATTCTTCTTCCACAGATTTTGTAATCGTATCTCTTTGTAGCTTATGTTATAAGATGAATGGAGTCCCGCTGAATCAACTTGTTTCGGTTATGCTTGACCAAGACCTCCCATATCGCCTTGATAATACATAGTCAATATAGGAGCAAGGTTAAATAAGTAATAGGGTCTGTGAATACAATCCGAAGTATCTCATATTTTCATATATCTTCGTGAAATGTGATCTTCTTAGGAGTCCTGATACCATGCTTTCTATGTTTAACCAATTTATGTAGTAAGTAGAACCCTGAACTTAGTGTCCTCTACCTGTTAGAATGAGATGCCAAACTTGGATGCTATCCATAACCATTCTCCCTTCTTTTTGGAATTTGTGGTATGATATTCATATTGCATTTTATATCCCTTGCTTGTACGTATAGATAACCACGGTAGAAGATCGCAACCTTAGTTTTTTTCCAAAGCATTCTATCCTAAAATAGTATCTTCGATTGAATTTTGAGAACATAAATTGCTGAAGTGTATAGGCAAGCCTCTAAGAGAAATCTAGGGTTCTTGAGTTAAAAAAAGATTGGGATAGACTGGTTTATATTTAAATGAGTTAAATCAGTGGCTCATAATATCCACTTCTATCCATGTCAACTGTTAATCCTATCATGACTTTGATATTTAGAGTACAATATTAGTCTTTTCCTGTCACGCTCCGCTCCCGTAGGAGCGATCGTCCTCGCTAAGGCGTGATACCGCACGAGCCTAGATTGCACTCGTGTAAGGCAGTTTTATAACGGCCGATTACAGCGGCTGCGATGGGGTCGTCGCACAGAAGTCCCAAGCAGAAACATTGAACATGTAGCAGAAATTTAGAGACAAAACACAAGTTATTCAAAAGTACTTTTTATTGATATTGAATAATAAGATTACAATGGGAAGCAAGGCCATGATTACAAGTCTCTCAAGCTCACTTTTCTCTTATTTTACAAGTCACTCTGCTTTCTCTCATCTCTCGATACAATGGTTGAGCCAGCGGATGCTTCGGAAGGCAATGTCCATACATTATGTCCCGCATAAGTCTTGACTCCACGCGGCCGTACGTTTCGAATCGCCAAGGAACTCTATGCCTCGACGCATCCAAGCGAGCTCCGTGCCACGAGCTTCTACCTGTGCCTGCACATGAAAATTGTGTGGGTGTCAGTACTCAACTGTACTGGTGGAGTGAGCTCCTCGCCCACCCATACAAAACCGACACGTTCATTTACTTTGTGCAGCTTAATCCCTTTTTGATGTCTTTCTAGTCTTGCCTTAGGATCAATTTTAGGACAAAGATGTCTTGGCCTATACTTGGCAATGCAACGACATGGTCGTGCCACACTCTATTCGTGACTTCAATATATTCGAGGCAGTGCCTCGCCGAGTAGAAACTTATGCAACTCGACCGTGCCAAGACTTTTTACTTCTTTCATGTGCCTCTAGACCATTCTCGTGCCAATGACGTCAAGGGGATGACTCGTGCTTGTCGTGTCAATAGACTTGCTCATGCCTTAAGATCGAGGCCATGGCTCCCAAGGATCAATCCGACTTAACCAACTTGCCCTACGGCCCTTCCTAACTTAACTCGAGATGACGCCACATTTATGCCGAAGTACGTGCACTCGCTATAGCCAAATCTTAGGCTCCAGAATGGTATTACAACCGTGCACACCCTAACCCGTGCCAATTCAAGGTTAGCGCTTGCAATAAGCATGACTTGTTAACCCAACTCGTAACCTGCTTGTACTCGACGTAATCTAAAGGCATATACGCGGATAGCCGCTCTTATGCCGACACATCTATATGAGTAGTCACTAGCAATGTCAATCTATCCTGGATCTTTGTATACAGTGACCATCCGCGTGGCGAGGTACGAGCTCCCGCCGAATGACCCACAACCTATATTGTAACGGTTTACTTCAATCGAGTCGTACCGTCGATGAAGGCCGTACAATATATGTATTCCTTCTAGGCCGACACGAACCCGGCGTCCCAGGATCGTTCGAGAAATTTACCCTTGCGCTTAAGTTATCCAATGACCATGCAAGACTCAACTCGATCTACCAAGTCCTTCCTTATTCATGACCATGCTTTCCAACTTTCTATCGAGACTCCCAAGTAGCGGGACCGATCTCGGCGACAACCTGTCGCGTGGACTTCCTTATCGAGACTCCCAAGTAGCGGGACCGATCTCGTGCACTTCCTTAGTGAGACTTATCGAGACTCCCAAGTAGCGGGACCGATCTCGTGTACTTCCTTATCGAGACTCCCAAGTAGCGGGACCGATGATAAGTCTCGTGTACTTCCTTATCGAGACTTCCAAGTAGCGGGACCGATCTCGTGTACTTCCTTATCGAGACTCCCAAGTAGCGGGACCGATCTCGTGTGCTTCCTTATCGAGACTCCCAAGTAGCGGGACCGATCTCGGCGACAACCAGTCATATGGACTTTCTTTATCCGTGGTATGCTTTTCACTAAACCAACCGTGGCTCATGCCTTAGACAGACCTTGTTCTCTAGATGACGCTATCGTTCAAGTCATATACTTTATATGACGAGCCTTGTTCTCGTGGGACTAAGTGACTTGGCAACCGCAGGAAATATGAGACAGTGCTTGCTATGACTTCAATAGCCCAGCACAACTCTCGTCTAACTTATTCGGACAACGACTCGACGAGCAAAGGCTATACCAAGCTTTGCATCGAGAGAACATACCGTACACGCGCTCGACTTGATCAACCAAGCTCTTTGGGTGCTTAGACTTAAGCCAAAAGCCGTGTAACACGACTTAAACCACGGGATGGACGAAGGCTATTCTAAGCCTTAGACGACGGGACCGTGCATGCTTTATCAAGCATTCGTGCGGCGACGCCTATGACTTAGGCTAATTCCAGCATTGTGGCAACTTAGGCCAAATTCCTTCTCCCAAGCCATGGAACGAAGGACCGAGTGTCATTTTGAAAGCACGCTGAGCCGACTTCTAAGCAGACCGTGGGACCTTTTTTTCTATGTTCTAACATATTCCGACCCGTCAGATTATTTCCTTAGCTATGTGGATGCGTCTCTTTTATTATCCAGCCTAACTTGTGCAAGTTAAAAAATATGTGATTTATTATGTGAAGGCTAAGATGAGGCAAGTTCATCGAAACTACCCCACCTGAGCGAGGAGTCGCCTCGACCAAGTCTTCGAGCAGCCGTTGCAAGGCTAAGTTCGAATGGCGTCGGCATTTCGATTCCTTCGATTGACTGAGCGGGACAGGGCACTACATCATACACCACTTAGAAAAAGTTTCGTCCTTGAAACTAACTGAGTACTTACACTTAGACCACTTGATCCAAGGACTCTCGTATACACTTCGTATATGCGTTTCTTCAATCCGAGCCACACTCGCACTACTATCAATATTTCCTTTAACACAATTTCAAAGTCCTCGACACCTTTCCATTCCTCAAGTCTTACTTGAATTCAACATATCACTTGGTTGGATCGTGCACATATTCCAGGCGTCCCTGAAATATATGCATATCAGGCGAATCTCATGAGGGGTATTCCTATATTCTTGATTCACTCTATCCATCCATACCAATCCTCAAGATCAATCTTTCGAATGCTAACTCTTGAAACAGGGACGTCTCGCCTAACTGCTAGGCCATTTCTCAAGACTAAAGTCAACTTCAGGATTGGAATCATAGTTCCTCAACAATAATGCCAACACTGACTCCAATCTTAGGGTCAAACCAAGTTAATAGTACGGAATTTTCTACCCAAGCTCGCGTCACTCAGATTTCTAAATATCGAGCACGATAACCTAATTCGCATCAAGGCATTCGTTGCGTAGATTCGAATTGGTTCAAATCACCAATTCTAACCAATTCATGTATTCGATCATGAGGTCATCTAGCACAATAATTTGTCATGCCCCAATCTCACGTAAGTTCGATTATCTACGTTGGACATGTGTAACGTCCCAGAACCAGAATACTGGAGAGCGGGGGCATACATAGCCAGCTACGTATAATAAAATGGAATCCACCTCACTATACGGTCACGGCTATCTAGATATATGAGGGTTTAACTGCAATCCATCAGTCACCTATGGTCAATAACAAGCCTAAATGTCTCAATCTCAAGCAAGCAAGTAAAGTTACAAGATGTAAGATCACCAAATATACAATAGTAAGGTGTCCCAAATATTATATATTCAGCTGATCATGAAGCTAGTCGTTACAAAATGTGATGACTAGCAAGAGTTTAGTCATACATGATCAACCCTAGGATCTGTCAATCATGTTACAGCCCGTAGGCAGACAGTAATAAGGAATGCAATACGAGCTAACAGGTGCTCGCCGACAAAACGTCTCAAAATGAAAATTTTACAATAGAGTGGGAGAGCCAAAAATAAATCTACTCGTTGCCCTGGTTACGCCTGGTGGTCACCATCGGGCTGGAAAGTCGGTAGATCCTCTGGAGCTACTCCGAAATCTGGCCATACAAAACCAGCTGGGTCAGACCCCAGAAAGAGCAAGTGCCACAAATGAGGCTTCACTTAAGAACTAAAATCAGTATTTCAGAAATAAATATTAAAAGTAGTTACAAAAGAGCTTTGATAACAAAAGAATAACCAGTCATAATAGAGTACGAGGGAACCATTCAAGTAGCCAGGTCACAATCCTTAAACCAAACAAGGACCGGGATTGTAACCCTTCACTTGAATAGAACTCCGTCTCTAAATCTTGCTAGTAAGGTAAAACATAATAAGCATGACGTGGGGTGTAATAAGACAATAAAAGAAGAGAGGACTCCGAACTGCTCCGGGAGCCAGGTTACAACCCTTAAACCAAACAAGGACCGGGGTTATAACCCTTCGCCTGAACAGAACTTAGCCTCTGATCTTTATTGTTAAAAGTGACAATCATGCGATCAAGCTTGCAATAATCGAGCACTGAAACTACATCATACAATCATTCCCGGCCAATCGGTGACTACGGCTTTCTACATTAGCTAACTAGGATTATCACAAGCCTTAGTTACTAGTAATTTGCAGTGAGATGTTCCTCCAGCCACAAGCCCTGTAGCTAATCCAGGTTATCCAGGCGACTTGGATTCATTTAAGCAATGCCTCATTATTTTCCATATATCAGTGAATCTAGACTTGTGTCCTACTCGTCGGCAGGCTGCAAGTCCAACAATGGTGGCCGGGATAGCGGGATCGCATGTAACTGGGGAAATCTCTCTTGACTACTGGATTATTCTAGTTATTAGTCTTAGTCATTTACAGTAGGTACCCCTGACCGTGGTACTCAGGGATCCCTTTCCTAGACATGATGCAAACATTACCGGTTCAATTGTACAAACGCAATCACCCACGGTTTCCAGACCATTTAATCTTGTCATGACATGTTAGCCGTCGCAACAGCAATCAAGAGATATATATATATATATATCATGTCATGTTCACTGTCAGGAGTGTGCCACGACGGACCACTATTATGTCATGTCATTTGTCAAAAGTGTACCACAACGGGTCACCATCGTGTCAGGGAACATATTTAAAATTAACAAAGTACAAGCATTTATGTACCTCTAAATAACAAAAGAGGGTGCAGGGACAGCAGGAGAGTCATGCGGCACAGGGAGCAAGGTGCATGCGGCTGAGAAGTGGCAGGAGCTTATGCGGCTCAGGAAGCAGCAAGGCTCATGCGGCTCCGGATAAGGGCGCATGCGGCTGGGAATCAAGAAATGTTCATGCGACAGAATGAGAGAGAGCGTATGCGGCTCGGTATTGCAGGCTCATGCAGCTCGGTGCCCTGCGGCCATATACGGCAAGTGAGGATAAGACCTATGCGGCTGGGAGGTATAAGTCTTTATGCGGCTGAAAGAAAATGATTCCATGCGGCCGGAAGGAAATAGTCTCATGCGGCCATGAGAAAATTCATGTGGCCAAGAAGTTCATGCGGCCCAGAAATTCACTTGAGTCAAGCAGCTGGGAAGGTTCATACGGCCATAAGAAAATTCATGCGGCCAAGAAGGGAACTTGCCGCATGAGAAGCCATACGGCTAAGTCCATACGGCAGGAAATTCATGCGGCTGAATACTGTTCCTCTTCTCCATTATTCAAAGAAGGAGAACCAGGAAGCTATTGCTTCTAAGCTCCACATATCCTTCATTCCAAGCCCAACTCTGAACTTCCATAGGTCAAAATGGAGTAGAACAAAATTTCTTACAACATGGAACCATCAAAACTTAAGAATAACGAGGTTAAATAGATCAAAATCCAAGAAATCCAAAAATACAATAAACTTGGATCTACATGAATTTAGCCATGGGAATTAAAAATGCTAAGTACTAAAGTGTCTTAGAATGGAGAAAAGATGACATTAAAATAATAAAAATGGAGTTCTCTCGTGAAGCAAGCTGCACTTGCCGGCAGAAAATGGGGTAGGTGGAGCTCTACGCAGGAGGAAGAAGAAGCAATTATGGAGTTATGAGGAGAGAGAAAAGTTAGGTGAGATATAAATGGGGATGGTGGTGGTAGGTAGGGTTTTTTCTCTAGTTCTTGATGAACCCAAAGCAAACCAAGCCAAGCCGAACCAACCAAGAATAACTAAGCAATTTAAGATGCCTAAATAAACCAAACAAGGAGTCATGCAATACGAGTCAAAATACGTATACGAATACCAAAATATGCAAATACGAACTACGGTCATTACAACTCTACCCACCTTAAAAGAATTCCGTCCTCGAAATTTAATCAAGAGGCTAGAGATGTAAGGACAAGCTATACTAATCACAAGCAAGCTATACTAGACAAGCAATCAAGCAATTATTCATGCAAGCCAGGAATCGAAGGCATGAGGCATAAGAAAGATATTATACCTCACGAGTCAAACAGGTCGGGATATCGCGATCGGATATCATCCTCACGCTCCCACGTTGACTCACCCAAAGAGTGATGACCCCAAGCAACACAGACTAACTTGATAGTCTTGCTCTTAAGTATCTTCTCTCTTTGGTCCAATATGGATACGGGCCTCTCCTCATACGAAAGGTTGGTACCAACAACCAATTCCGAATGATCCAGGATATGACTCGGGTCCGAGATATACCGTCGTAGTTGGGATACATGGAACACGTTATGCACCTCACTCAGAGACGGCGAAAGAGCGAGACGATAGGACACATCTCCTACTCGCTCCAGAATATCGAACGGCCCTATATACCTAGGACTAAGCTTTTTTCGTACGTCGAAATGAATGACGCCATGGTTAGGCGAGATCCTCAGGAATATATGGTCGCCGACAAAAAATTCAAGGGGACGCTGATGAGAATCGGCCCAATGGTGCTGTCGATCTTGGGCAACGCGAAGACGATCTCTGACTCTCCTGACCACCCCAACTGTCTGAGTGATCATCTCTGGACAAAGCATCTGCCTCTCTCCAACATCGTCCCATGCTAGTGGGGATCTATACTTCCTACCATACAGTACTTCGATCGGTGCCATCTGGATGCTAGCTTGGAAACTGTTGTTGTACGAGAACTCCACCAGGTGCAGGTGATCCTTCCATGAACCGCCGAAGTCGAGTGTACAAGATCTCAACATATCCTCAAGAGTCTGGATCGTGCGTTCTGACTGACCATTGTCTGCGGGTGATAGGCTGAGCTGAACTGGAGGTGAGTTCCTAAACTCTCTTGCAAACTATGCCAAAAGTGTGACATAAATCTCGAATCTCTGTCCGAGGTGATACTGACTGGTACTCCATGAAGTCTGACTACCTGCCTGAGGTACATCTTTGCTAGCTGAGCCGTCGACTGACCAACTCAGAATGGAAGAAAGTGAGCCACCTTCGTGAGCCTGTCAACTATAACCCAAAAAGCATCTCTACTGGTCGGGGATCGAGGTAATCCAGTCACAAAATCTATGGTTATATGCTCCTACTTCCATTTTGGAATCGATAAGGGCTGAAGAAGTCCAGCTGGCCTCTGATGTTCAGCCTTGACTTGTTGGCAAACCAAACATCGAGAGACAAACCGAGCTATCTCCCTCTTCATGCCATTCTATCGTAAGTGCTGACGGATATCACAGTACATCTTCGTGCCACCGGGATGAATCGAATACTGAGAATTGTGAGCTTCCGCCATCACCTCCTGTCTGATATCTCCACTGGGTACACAAAGGCGCTTACCATGTCGCAGTATACCGTCTTTATGAATACATAATTTTGGTCGTCATCCTGCTTCACATTCTGCTCTAAGCCGCTGAAGCTTAGAATCAGAAGACTGAGTTATCTTGATCCTCTCAACTATACTGGACTGAACTTGCATGCTGGCCATCAATGCCACACTGGTAGGAAGTCAACTTTTATACCCATCTTCTGAAGATCTGCTAACAACTCTGGTTACGCTGTCAGAAAATAAACTCTGGCTCTCCTGTTCAATGTATCTGCAACGACGTTGGCCTTCCCTGGGTGATACTGCAGGTTGACATCATAATCCACAAGCAGCTATAGCCATCTTCTCTGACGCATGTTAAGATCCTTCTGAGTGAACACATACTTCAGGCTCTTATGGTCGGTGAAAATCTTTACCCTATCTCCATACAAGTAGTGTCTCCAAAGCTTGAGTGCAAACACTACTGCTGCCAGTTCCAAGTCGTGGGTTGGGTAATTCTTCTCATGATCACGGAGTTGTCGTGGCACATAAGCTATTACCTTTCCATGCTGCATCAAAACACATCCTAAACCTCTGCCTGAAGCATCACAGTACACTGAAAATCTTCCGGTCCCATCTGGAAGTGTGAGAATGGGTGCCGTCATCAAGCCTCGCTTCAGCTTCTCAAAAGAATTATGACATTCTGCTTTCCAAGCAAACTGCACCTCCTTGCGGGTCAACTATGTCAATGGCGCTGAAATTCGAGCAAAGTTTGAAATAAATATCCGGTAGTAGCCGGCAAATCCAAGAAAACTGCGAACTTCTGCAACTGTGCTGGGCACTGGCCATGTTTCGATAGCCACGATCTTCTGGGGATCCACTTCTACTCCCCCTCTGGTGATGATATGACCCAAGTATGAAATATGATCGAGCCAGAACTCGCATTTACTGAACTTGGCATACAACTGGTGTTCTCGGAGAATCTGGAGGATAACTCTGAGATGCTGCTCATGCTCCGCTTCACTCTTGCTGTAGACCAGGATATCGTCTATGAACACGATCACAAACTGATCCAACTAAGGCATGAAGATACGATTCATGAGGTCCATGAATACAGCTGGCGCATTGGTCGCTCCAAAGGGCATATCAAGGAACTCCCAATGCCCATATCTAGATCTGAAAGCTGTCTTCGGGATGTCCTGCTCTCTGACTCTGATCTGGTGGTATCCTGACTGCAAATCAATCTTCGAAAATACTGTCGCTCCTCTGAGTTGATCAAATAAGTCATCTATCCTTGGGAGAGGATATTTGTTCTTGATTGTTACTGAGTTAAAGGTACGATAGTCAACACATAATTTGGACGTACCATCCTTCTTTTTCACGAGAAGCATCGGGGCTTCCCAAGGCGATCCACTAGCACGAATGAATTCTTTGGTTCTAAGTTCTTTAATCATCTTGTACAATACCTCTAACTCTGACGGCACCATCCTGTAGACTCTCTCTGACACTGGTGCTGTCCCAAGGATCAAGTCTATGGTGAACTCGATCTCTCACTCTGGCAGCATCCCTGAAAGCTCTTCTGGAAAAACATTTAGAAATTCCTCGACTATCTGGGGTAACTGTACTACTGCTACGGCCATCCGCAATATTGGAGGAGAAGGTTCAACTTCGCCTCGAGAAAAGGAAAACTCCGGCTCACCTGGAATGCTAAAAACAACTCTGCCAATATGGCAGTCTATCCTAGCATACTGGTCCCTCAGCCAATCCATCCCTAAGACCACATCATAATCCGCCATCGGGAATTCTATTAGCCTAGCAGAAAACTCTCTACAACTAACCACGATCCGACACGAGAAAAACACTCTACCTACTCCCACAAGACCGTTACCAGTAAGTATATTGAGCCTTACTGATAATGACTCGGGCTCTAGTCCTATCCGTGTTGCGAATCGTGCAGGCATAAATGAATACGATGCACCAGAGTCAAATAATACTGAAGCGGAAAAGGTATTGACGAGAATAGTACCTGCCACTACCTCACCTGGTGCCACTCCTTCTTCTCCCATGGTTAAAGCCAACACTTGACTATGTCCTCTGGGTGTCGGCCCTCTCTGCTGGAACCCTCTCTGCCTATTCTGAACTTGCGCCTGGGAATACTGCTGAGGCCCTTGTTGCTGAAAAGCTTGGGTCTACGTCGACAATGGCCTCGGGGATGGAAACTGCTGCTGGACCGGTACTGGTCATGGCTAGTGATGAGTCAGTCCTGAACGGACAGGACCCTACCTTGTGGTCCGGTGGTCCACAAAGCAAACACAATCCTCGAGCCTTGTGACATTCTGAAACAACATGTCCAGGCTTCCTACAATAAGAGCAGTCCATGGTGGAAGACTTCTTCTGCTGCTAAGGATACGTCGGGGTTGAATGTTGAACCGACGTAACTGAAGCTGCCCTTCTCGGAGCTCTAATGGTCAAAGTCCTAGCTGCCGGGGCTGGAGCTGACGACTGATTCATCTGGCCGTGAGATCGCTTTCGACCTCCGGTCCTATCCACAATCCTCTGGAAGGTATACTCATGCCTCCTAGCTGCCATTAATACCGCATCGAAAGTCTGATGCTCAAACTGCTCCATCGCCAGCAAAATCTATTGGTGGAGTCCCTACTGAAACCGCTGGGCTCTATCGAACTCGGTCGCCACCAAGGTGGGAGCAAACCGACTAAGCCTGGAAAACTCAGCCGCATACCCATCGACCGTCCTGTCTATCTGCTTTAAATTGGTGAACCTGGTCTGTAGATCGTACCGAGCTACAGCATCGAAGTCTTGGTCCGGAACCTCTCATGGAATACTGTCCAGGTAATAGGCGCTACTAGTCCAATGGCCTGCGTCGCCCACCAGCTGCGGGCTAGATCCAATAACTGCAGGTGCACCACGACCAACTTCTCATCTTCTGGGGTCTTCGCTGCCTCCAATATCACCTCTGTGTCCTGAAGCCACGCATCAGCAGCGATAGCATCTTCGCTGTCTTCAAAGAATGGAGGGTTCAGGCACTTGAAACTGTTCGCTGCACTGTTCCTATGATGTCCACCTCTGCCCAGAGCATCTGCCACTGCCTGATGCAAGGCATCTCCTCGATGATCCTGCGATGCAAGCAACTCCTTGATAAGTCTAACCAAGGCTCCATCATCCTGCCTTGCAGGCTGGGCTGGCTGTACCGGTGGTTCTGGATCTCCGAGAGGCATGACCTGGGAGGCTGCTCCTGAGTACTGGGCCTGATCTTCTAGTTTTTGCTGGTCCACAGGAGGTGCTTTGCCTTGCCGATCGGTAGGACCAGGAACAATGCCGCTGAAGAAGACGATATAGGAAACAATAAGGAAGGACCAAGATAGATCAACGATGCAAGCATGTGATCAGGTCGAGAATCTCAGGGATTAGAAGATACGGGCAGAGATCAAGGACGAGTACTGATTGAGACATCTATTCGGTAAACCCTCATATATCTTGATTTATAAGACCTGCATGGGCCTCCACTTAAACCATGTAACGCCCCAGAACCAGAATACTGGAGAGCGGGGGCATACATAGCTAGCTACGTATAATGAAATGGAATCCACCTCACTATACGGTCACGGTTGTCTAGATATATGAGGGTTTAACTACAATCCATCAGTCTCCTATGGTCAATAACAAGCCTAAATGTCTCAATCTCAAGCAAGCAAGTAAAGTTACAAGATGTAAGATCACCAAATATACAATAGTAAGGCGTCCTAAACATTACATATTCAGCTGATCATGAAGCTAGTCGTTACAAAATGTGAGGACTAGCAAGAGTTTAGTCATATATGATCAACCCTAGGATCTGTCAATCATGTTATAGCCCGTAGGCAGACAGTAATAAGGAATGCAATACGAGCTAACAGGTACTCGCCGGTAAAATGCCTCAAAATAAAAATTTTACAATAGAGTGGGAGAGCCAAAAATAAACCCACTCGTTGCCCTGGTTATGCCTGGTGGTCACCATCGGGCTGGAAAGTCGGTAGATCCTCTGGAGCTGCTCCAAAATCTGGCCATACAAAACCAGCTGGGTCAGACCCCAGAAAGAGCAAGTGCCACAAAGGAGGCTTCACTTAAGAACTAAAACCAGTATTTCAGAAATAAATATTAAAAGTAGTTACAAAAGAGCTTTGATAAGAAAAGAATAACCAGTCATAATAGAGTACGAGGGAACCATTCAAGTAGCCAGGTCACAACCCTTAAACCAAACAAGGACCGGGGTTGTAACCCTTCACTTGAATAGAACTCCGTCTCCAAATCTTGCTGGTAAGGTAAAACATAATAAGCATGACGTGGGGTGCAATAAGACAATAAAAGAAGAGAGGACTCCGAACTGCTCCGGGAGCCAGGTTATAACCCTTAAACCAAACAAGGACCGGGGTTGTAACCCTTCGCCTGAACAGAACTTAGCCTCTGATCTTTGTTGTTAAAAGTGACAATCATGCGATCAAGCCTACAATAATCGAGCACTGAAACTACATCATTCAATCGTTCCCGGCCAATCAGTGACTACGACTTTCTACATTAGCTAACTAGGATTATCACAAGCCTTAGTTACTAGCAATATGCAGTGAGATGTTCCTCCAGCCACAAGCCCTGCAGCTAATCCAAGTTATCCAGGCGACTTGGATTCATTTAAGCAATGCCTCGTTATTTTCTATATATCAGTGAATCTAGACTTGTGTCCTACTCGTCGGCAGGCTTCAAGTCCAATAATGGTGGCCGGGATAACGGGATCGCCTGTAATTGGGGAAATCTCTCATGACTACTAGATTATTCTAGTTATTAGCCTTAGTCATTTACAGTAGGTACCCCTGACCGTGGTACTCAGGGATCCCTTTTCTAGACATGATGCAAACATTACCGGTTCAATTGTACAAACGCAATCACCCACGGTATCCAGACCATTTAATCTTGTCATGACATGTTAGCCGTCGCAACAACAATCGAGATATATATATATATATCATGTCATGTTCACTGTCAGGAGTGCGCCACGACGGGCTACTATTATGTCATGTCATTTGTCAAAAGTGCACCACAACGGATCACCATCGTGTCAGGAAATATATTTAAAATTAACAAAGTACAAGCATTTATGTAGCACTAAATAACAAAAGATGGTACAGGGACAGCAGGAGAGTCATGCGGCACAAGAAGCTGGGCGCATGTGGCTGAGAAGTGGCAGGAGCTTATGCGGCTCGGGAAGCAGCAAGGCTCATGCGGCTCCGGATAAGGGCGCATGCGGCTGGGAATCAAGAAATGTTCATGCGACAGAATGAGAGAGAGCGCATGCGCCTCGGTATTATAGGCTCATGCAGCTCGGTGCCCTGCGGCCATATGCGACAAGTGAGGATAAGACCTATGCGGCTGGGAGGTATAAGTCTTTGTGCGGCTGAAGGAAAATGATTCCATACGGCCGGAAGGAAATATTCTCAAACGGCCATGAGAAAATTCATGCGGCCAAGAAGGGAACTTGCCGCATGAGAAGCCATGCGGCTAAGTCCATGCGACATGAAATTCATGCGGCTGAATACTGTTCCTCTTCTCCATTATTCATAGAAGGAGAACCAGGAAGCCATTGCTTCTAAGCTCCACATATCCTTCATTCCAAGCCCAACTCTAAACTTTCATAGGTCAAAATAGGGTAGAACAAAATTCCTTACAACATGGAACCATCAAAACTTGAGAATAACAAGGTTAAATAGATCAAAACCCAGGAAATCTGAAAATACAATAAACTTAGATCTACATGAATTTAGCCATGGGAATTAAAAATGCTAAGTACTAAAGTATCTTAGAATGGAGAAAATGTCACGACCCGTACCCTGATTAGGGGCACGAGTACGTGGTTACGTCCAGCCCACGCCGCAGAATCGGCGGTAGAATGCTATATATAAGGTCTGTAAATACTACGACTAACACAGTATAAAAGTACCTGTACAGTATATACGCTCCGAATGGAGGTGACATAGCAAATACAGTCTCAATCACATCTAAGGTAGAATACGATGAAAAGATAGATAGATACGAAAAGAAATGAAACCACAGAGATACAACCAGATAGAGTTCTAAGTGTCTAAGACAACACAAATCCAGAAACATCCCAAATCTCAAAATACAGTAATCCAGAGAATAAATACAACTAAAAATGACTAATCTAAACTAATGGTTTCTCATCCACTGCTAATGGATCCTGCTGAAGATCCAGGGGTAATGTCTCATCAACTCTATCCTGGCCATACCCGTAAAAGGTAAAGCAATCAGCTAACATGTACTCTGTAAACATCAACGATTATCCTGTCAAAAAAATGAGCAAGTACAAATACCAACAACAGTTCCATGTGAATTGACAAATTCTATAAGAGACAGTATAATGAAATACAAGACAAAGATATAGGACGACTTGGGAACCATTCGAAAGTCGAGTTACAATCCTTAAACCAAGCAAGGACCGGGGTTGTAACCCTTCTTTCGAACAGGACTTAGTCTCCAATCAAGGTACAGTATAAAGGCATGTAGAGCATGTGAGTAATGAAATCATAGCATGGTGAGAAAGTACAGAAAGTAGAACTGAACTGGATATAAGATACGATAATAAATGTAAAATTTGATTTGAACTATTAGAGCGATATGTGATCGACTTTTAGGTAAGTGACAAGACAAGTTATCCACTTGGCCCGATAATCCACGGTGATCTCACGAAAAGTCATGCCGGCCAACCTGGATAACAGGCACACGGAGGTATCCGCTACACCCTACGTGAGGTGAGGGTGGCACTAGCAAAATAGTGACATGAGGCTTTGATCGCATAATCCCTAATAATTTCCCCATCCCCGAATAGTATAATGGATCTGGACCTAACACGTCATGACACGGGATTCCCTAAGAGGGTAGCTACTCCCTCTCAGGAATCGGTGTATATACAAGTACAGAAAACAACACAAGAAATATACCAATATACCAAGAAAATCCAGGAACAACATCTCATGTCATGATCCAACATATACTAGTCCGTGAACTATCGTGTCTGGAAATCAAGTAAGACACTACAACTGAATCGGATATAGCAGATATCAAGACAATAAAAACTATCAGTGAATGTACTCGCCTGCGGTCCTGAGCTGTCAAATGGGGGTCGATGCTCAGAGTGATGCCACAAACCTAAAGATGAGATATATATAAACTAATTAGGATTCAACAGTGTTAGGCAGGATTATATAGTATAAGCTATGTAATCTAGGTAAATCTCAGTCCAACTAAGTCAAACTAGGTCACATTGAGTCACACTAGGTCAAACTAGGTCACAGAAAGTCAAACCAAGTTAAACTAGGCTAATGCTGACTAACAGTTGACTTTTGGTCAACTGATCAACTCTGGTCAAGTTCTAGACATTTCTAGGCCAAGTGTTGACTGATAGTTGACTTTTGGTCAAAGCAGTCAAACTTGGTCAACCAAGGTCAAAACTAGCCTAAGCATACTATTCCTAATATTTATCTATCAAGATACCATATATCTTGGTTAAACAGGATCAACTATAATCTAAGAATTTAAATATCAAGTTGCACCTCGTTATTCGTACATCGAAACCTACGATACGTAAATCAAGATAAGATAATCAACGTTAAGGTTAATCATCTTATCACAATGATCCACATGATCATCTTGCCAATTTCAGCGATGTGAGATCACCGGAATCGACTGATCTCATTTTCGTTGTACTAATTCCGAAATATAAACTTAATAAGAATTAATTATTATAAAAGGTTAATACACAGAGAAATACCTACAATCATTGTCGGATATTGAAACAAACATCACCAACGTGTCCAGAATGGTCAAATCAACTAGGACAGCCTATTCATAAGTCCAATTTGGATACAGGGGCAAAAAGGTAATTTCGGGTTAAAACGGTGTCCGTGTCGGACCAGCTTTACACCGAAAAACGTGCAAGAATATTAGTCCACTAAACCTAACAAATTATATGTCCACAAATCCAAAATGACGATACGAACCCAACAGTATATCCAGAATTAGATTTCGTTGACCCGGTCTCAAATTGGTCCGTTGACCAGGACATTGAAATTTCGATTTGCACGAAAAAGCGTGTCGGAGCCAATGTCCTCAAGACTCAGCAAATTATATGTCAACGAGTCCAAAATGACGATACGAACTCAACGGTATATCCGAAATTGGATTCCGATGAGCCGACGTCAAAAGTTTCGTGGCTCGGACTGTGGGGCCCACTTTACACCGAAATACGTGCCAGGGCCCACGTCCTCCAAATCTAACAAAATTTATATGAAAATGTGCCAGAACGACGCCACGAGTCTACTGGTGGTGTCAAAAATTGAATCCGGCGTCCTGGGTTCAAAAATAGAATTTTACAAGTTGGAAATTACGAATTCGGATGGCCAACTTTGGCGTCGAATTCAACCAATCAAACGTGCTCACAATGAAACGAAACTAGAGGGGTAGGAAGAGGGTTATACCAGCTTCGCATAGGAACCAGTAGCACGCTAGATGGAGCTTCTATGGAGGAGATACGAACCGACGAAGTTGGCTCCACAAAACTGTCCAAAAATAATACAATTTAAACGGTCAACTTGGTGGCCGGTTTTGATGTATCAAATGATAAAATTAACGGACGAAAATTGAGGGGCGTGAAGATAGATATACCGAGATTGTGACAGAGTAAAGAAATTGCCGATCAAACAGTCGGATTTCTCGAAAAATGTGTACAAAGTCGCTGCGATAGAACGCCATTTCCGGACCCATTCCGAGCTCGTGCCGACGGTGGCTGTGGCATCGGCGGCGGCGCATGCACCGCCGGCCGGGGGGTGCACGGCCGTTCCAAGCTGCAGTTGCAGCTGCTGTTGCTGTTGGCCGTACGGGAGTGCGGCAGCCGAGGTGAGGTGGTGACAGTGTGACTCGTGGTGGTGCAGCAGCGAGGGTGGTGGTTGATGGTGTTGTGGTTCGGTTAATGGAGATGGTGGTGGTGAAGAATAATGATGGTGATGAAGAAGAGGAGGAGAGGGGCTGGAGAGGTGGTTCGGGAGGAGGAGGAAGGAGGCTGAGGTGAAGTCGGGAGGCTCTCGGACATGGGGGGATGGCTGTGGTGCTCAGCTGCTGGTGAGAGTTGGAGAGAGAGAGGTGAGGAAAAATAGTTTTGTGTGTGAGTAAATGAGAGGGAAGAGAGAGAGAGAGAGAGAGAGAGAGAAAAGTAGCTCCTATGAGTTAGGGTCGGCTGCTAGGGAGGTTTATTTATGAGGGTGTGAGGAAATAATGAGTGGTTGGGATTGAGTGGTAAGAAAAATGAAGGCTAGGATTTAATGTAGGAAAAAATAGGTTATCCTTTTAGAAAATTAAATCATTTGAGTGTACATTAAAATATTGAATGGGTATACTAGGTATTTAATATTTTTCAAGGGTAATGAGGGTGAGGGTATCATGATGGAGGGTAACATGGAGCTGGGGTTGGGTTCAGTGGAGCCGGGTTGTGTCAAAATGGACTTGGTGCAATAAATAAATTATTTTTTGGTATTTATGATTATGGGTAAATAAGTAGCATGTGGGGGCTCAAATAAATAGGACAGAAGTATCATGCGGGTAGTAGGCTCAATGTGGGCCATGTCCATATTTGGGGCTGACAGGTTTGGGTTGACATGGTATCCACAATTCAAGTCGGAAAATAAATGTGACACCGTAGGATGAATTAAAATCGGATCACGTGTCAGAAAAGTTGTGTGAAGCAAATGGAGCACAAGATGGTGTGTCTGAGTGGGACACGGAGGTCATGGGTGAAGAGCGTCTCGAGTAGATCAGGCATGACAAGTTGGTTTCAAGAAAATGACTAGCCTTGTACACCTAAATTAAAAGTCACGGTAACGTACATAGGATGATCAAAGATAAAAGTGGGAAAATCAATAAATAATTAATTAATGATCAAACGGTCTAAATTGTCCCGAAGTTGTGTGAAACAAAAAGAGTACAAGGGAACAAGTTTGGATGGGACATGATATATCAATACGAAGGTAATCTTGTCTACTTCACACTGATGAAGAAAGTTTTCAGAGATTGGCATCCCTGACACACCAGAAGTCAAAGGCACGAAAAAGTGCATTTAATCAAATAATAATCAAATAATAATATTTATTAAAAAATAATTGATTTATAAAATTGAAAAAAATAAGCCATAAATTCAGGGGGCTTACAGAAAAGAAGACATTAAAACAGTAAAAATGGAGTTCTCTCGTGAAGCAAGCTGTACTTGTCGGCGGGAAATGGGGTAGGTGGAGCTCTACGCAGGAGAAAGAAGAAGTAATTGTGGAGTTATGAGGAGAGAGAAAAGTTAGGTGAGATATAAATGGGGATGGTGGTGGTAGGTAGGGGTTTTTCTCTGGTTCTTGATAAACCCAAAGCAAACCAAGCCAAGCCGAACCAACCAAGAATAACCAAGCAATTTAAGATGCCTAAATAAACCAAACAAGGAGTCATGTAATACGAGTCAAAATACGTATACGTATACCAAAATATGCAAATACGAACTATGGTCATTCCAACATGAATCATCATGCCATTTTCTCGCAGGATAATCATCCTTATTGGAGCGTAACTCTTGCTTGAGTCTAGACTAATTCATTCTCGATACGTAGATTGGCCGTACTCAATCCTCAAGTTTAATTGTCAAGCACACTGAGTCATTCTCGAGTCCACCTTCGTATCAAACCATAAGTCGAAGCAATCAAATTACCATCCCATGCAAGTTCGATCACCCCCGCTGTATGAATCACCATACCAACACTCACGCGAAATGATCACCCTAAAACGACATGACGTATGTACGAGGCTGGAGGTGCGCTCGCATAAGACAAGAATGTCGACGTTGGGGTTATCGTCGAAGCAATCCAAATATTTTTTTTATCCAAGCCAAGATTTTAGTTCGGAAGTGTAGTGCCCCGTCCCGCAAAGTCAATCGTAGGAATCAAAATGCCGACGGCGTTCGGACCTAGCCTCGCAACGGCTGCTCGAAGGCTCGTTCGATCGAGACGACTCCTCGCTCAGGTGGGGTAGTTTCGGTGAACTTGCCTCATCTTAGCCTTATGTCACGCCCCACTCCCGTAGGAGCGATCTTCCTCGCAAAGGCGTGATGCCGCACGAGCCTAGATTGCGCTCGTGCAAGGCGGGTTACATAACGGCCGATTTCAGCGGCTGTGACGGGGTCGTCGCACAGAAGTCCCATACAGAGGCATTGAATAATAGCAGCAAAAATTTAGAACAAAACACAAGTTATTCAAAGAAGCTCTTTATTGATATTAAAACAAAGATTACAAAGGACGCAAGGCCAAGATTACAAGTCACTTAAGCTCACTCTTCTTACATTATAAGTCACTCAGCTCTCTCACATCTTTCAATACACTGCTTGAGCCAGCAGAAGCTTTGGAAGGCGATGTCCATACATTATGTCCCGTATAAGTCTTGACTTCATGCGGCCGTACACTTCGAATTGCCAAAGAACTCCATGCCTCGGCACATCCAAGCGAGCTCCGCGCCACGAGCTTCTACCTGTACCTGCACATGAGAACTATGTGGGTGTCAGTACTCAACTGTACTGGTAGAATGAGCTCCTCGCACACCCATACAAAACCAACACGTTTGATTTACTTTGTGCAACATAGCCCCTTTTGATTGTCTTTCTACTCTTGTCTTAGGATTATTTTAAGACCGACGTCTTGGCCTATTTTGTGTCTCTAGACCATCACGCAAGATCAACTCAAACAACGTTAACCTATCAAGTCGTGCTTGCCTTACGGCTTAAAATCAGAGACGCAACTACTCGATGAGACTCTATTTCCATGTGACCGTTCAACATATCCATCGTGCCGTGCCTCGCAACTCAGTACGACTTAACCATATTGCCGCCTCGCGGCCCTTGCTACTTTGATCACCAACTGACCCAATCAAGACTTGTGGACTAAATGTCACTCGACCGACTTTGCCTTGCAGTATCTCCTGACTTAAATTCAAGACAACTCAATCATAACTATACAACTTATATGCTAATACTTGAGACTTGACACTTTATCTCGTGCCGAAGCACGTCGCCTACGTTGCGACCAAATTTTAGGCCCAACATTGTGTTCTAACCGTACACACACATTCAAATCAACTCAATCTAAAGGCACACATGCGATTTGCCGCCATGCCGACTCATCTATATGAATTGGTCACCGACTCCCAGAGCCATCTTGGACTCCTTTAGCATGTTAGGCGGCCGCCCTTGCCAGCACGAGTAGCGAGCTCCGCTGCAAGACTCTGCGCTAACCTGTACGGTCATCCAGCAAGGCTAATCCTGCTTCTCAAGAACCGGTCCCCGTCCGCTTGGGTCACCGTTCGAGGAAACTCTACCTTGACGACAAGTTGTCCTTGACCATGCAAGACTCGACTCAAACTGACGTCTCACACAGTCATTCTACCTCCAGTATTACCATCTCTTTCAGGGCCAAGTTCAATACTTCTCACATCTGAGATCGCGTCGACGACCCATAGTCGCGAGCATTCTTCTTTCTTGCCCTATCATTTCATTCACTCAAGAACAACTCTTGAAGCACTTTTCCAAACTCATTGATTCAACCGTGGCTCGTGCTTTAAAACACTAAGTCCGTGACATCGTACAACCAACTTGAACTCTATGCGACACCACTGCCAAAGACATACTTTATATGACGGGCTTTGAAACCGTAAGACTATGTGTTTATATCCAGTCGTAGAACTCGTAGGACCGTGCTTGGAATGACTCAGGTCAACCGTCGTTACTTTGCCTAACTCAATCAAGCCTAAAACTTCATCCAAGTGACGAGCAAAGGCTATGCCAAGCCTTGTATCATGGAAACATGCATGCTTTATCCAGTATTTACGCGACGACGCCTATGACTTAGGCTAATTCATAGTTTGTGTCGAAGACCCACTTTTCCTTCTCCCAAGCCGCAGGACGAAGGACCCAGTACCATTTTCAAAGTACGCCGTGCACCAACTCTAAGCCAACCGTTGGACCTTTCCATATTCTAACTGAATTCGACCCCTTCGGGATTACTCCCTTTAGCTATGTGGATTCGTCTTTTTTATTAGCAAGCCTACTTGTGTAAGTTAAAATATGCGATTTACTATGTGAAGGCTAAGATGAGGTAAGTTCATCGAAACTACCCCACCTGAGCGAGCGGTCGCCTCGATCGAGCGATGTCTCCGAGTAACCGTTACAAGGCTAAGTTCGACCTTTCCATATTCTAACTCATAGATAGACTGATTGTCATTCTACGAAAAGGGTGTCTCATTCTGAAGTGGTAGAGGCAATATACCGCTCAGAAACGAAGCCATTCCTTAAACCATACCAACGCAAGTCTATTTCGGACATTCGTAATCTATAATGATCACAACGCAAAGCCAACATCTCAGGATCTAAAATTACAAGCCAACACACATGAGTTAAGTCATCAATTTTGTTGAACTCATCCATCAATCATTTCATTCCCTGTTCTTTTTTCCAATGTAACATGCAATTCCCAATATCTTACAGCACACATATCTACTTTTCTCTATTCCCATATTCTGAACATCATTTACAATAAATCTTGCTATGGCATTGAGTCATTCTTGGGCCATTAGTGTCCAAATCAACAACAAGCAATTTTATTCATGAGCATCACAATATATTTAGACTTATTGTATAGAACATCCAGTTAGTAGCCAAGAGGGTCAAAGAACTTTTCAGACACCAATAACTTGAAATGATTACAGGAACAACAACAGAATAATCGCGAAAGCAATCTTTGATTTAATCGCAGAAGCAACGTTGAATACTCGCGAAAGCAGGTTTGGTTAATCGCAGATGAAACTTTGATTTTGAAATGAATCAAAGAAGAGACCAAGGACGTAAAGCCGTACTCTGATACCAATTTGTCATGCCCCAATTTCTGTAGAGTCATTTTATCTCTTGGAATCGATCGTCCTCGCTTGGGCGTGATACCGTATAAGTCTGGTATTGCACTTGTACACGGAAAAGATGGTACATAATTGATAATCTTCAAATAGGAACACATCACAGCGGCAGAAGCAGACAAATTAAAGTTAATGAGGACATTCTTTCTTATCGAAAAGAAATACTTTACTGATTTATAGCAGCGGAGATAAGCAGATAACTTGATTCGCACAGAGATATGTAAAATGTATTCTCTTTATTGATAATTGAAGTAGAGTACAAAACTGGTATTGAAATACAATGCTTACAACACATCTCACTTTTGTAGGAGCGTAAAAAGTGCTTCAAAGAAAGAGTCATCTCATTCATAAGTGATTAGTTTTTACGCCTAGCAGAGCGGGTAATCTCTTTACGCCCAAGACTAGGCTAATCAATTTACGCCTAAGCAGGCTGATCATTTTACGCTTGGGTCTACACCTATGATTTTACGCCAAGGACAGAGTAGCCTCTTTTACGCTGGACAAAGCTGTCAAATCTCGCATTTAATACAAACTCTGACATGGAGATATTAATGATGGCATATATCACAAAGGGATTTGTCTTTACACAGAGACCAATGTTGTCGTTTAGTGTGTGGATTGAGCTACTTTACGCTCACACTACGGCTTTTTTTACACACGAAGATTATACGAGCCTTTACGCTCAACAGTCGACGTGTGCGTAAAGTCTATTTGAGCTGCTTTTACGCTCAAGGTTATTTAATAACCACTTTACGCGGGAAGTCTATGTCAAGGCTATTTTACGCCAAATCCACTGCTTTACGCTCAGAGTACATTGGGCTATTTTTATGCCCTATTCTCTTCTACCAGTTTGGAACGTGGTTTGCTTACGTGCCTTTCATGCCACTTTTTTCGAAGAACGTGTGTACATGCATCCTATCCTTACTGAAGTGATGGGACACACGTCAACATATGCAGAGGATGGCCTCGATCATGGGTGGCAGTTATTAGCGTAAAGATGGAACTTTTGCTGAGTTTTTACGCACAAGAGCCCAAGTCTATAAATAGACTTATTTTTCTCATAACAAGACAGAGACAGACGGAGAGACAGGAGAGAATACAGAGATCAGAACTTTGAGATTTTTGATTCTCCAGAGCATTCTTCTTCAACTTTTCTTTCAGAACAGAGTGAAGCAAAGCAGGAAAGCATTCGGCCTCGCCATCAGTGCCCAAGTGCGTCGATACCTTTCTGGTGACTTAGTTCTTCCAAGTTGTTCTACTTCAAGCAGTGATCTTCATCATCATCATATAGTCCAAGGAACAAAGTGATCATTTACAGATCAGACTTCCATAGCAATACTTTTCCAGAATCAAATTTGTACTCCTTGTACTTTTTTTTCTCGTTTTATTTTCAAAATCCAACTTTTGTTTGGCATTTTTGTTAAGTGAAACAACTTTACATGGACATCCAACTGAACAAGAGCCATAAAGCTTACATTTGATGATGTTTCGGTCGGTTCGACCAAGAAGACTCTGGTTGTGCACTTCGACCAGACTGCCTATGAAGAAATGCTCCGAACTGGGGGTGGTTCTCGCCACTCCAATGTTCAAAAGTCTCGCAAAGCACGAAAAGTTTGGATTCCCAAATCCAAAGTGGTTTCTGATCTCTATGTTGCCTCTGATGACAAGGAAATTCTTCCCACTCCTGTCGTAGGGGCTCCCGTTCGTAACGAGGCAGTCCTTACTTCAGAGTTGCACTCAAAGTGTGACGATTTATCTTCCGTTTGTAACGGTGAAGATAGTCAGGTTTCACGCCCACTGCGTAAGAATCAAGTTTTACGCTCAGTGGGTAAGAACTAAATTTTACGCTCAGTACATAAGAATGAATCTCCCATTTGTAATGGGGCAGACTCTAAAGTTTATGCTTCTGAGTGTAAGAATCAGTCTCCCGTCGGTGACGTGGTAGGCCCAAATAAATTACGCTCCTCGCGTAAAGCAAAATCTCCCATCTGTGATGTGGTAGATAATCAATTTTTATGCTCCATGCGTAAAGGTAAGTCTCATGTCTTTGACAGTGTAGATAAAATTCATAACGATGTTTGCACATCTAATATGAATGTACCTAAACGTTTGCAGCGTAAAAATTTTGTTGGTAAAGCTTCTGTCCTACACCAACAACCTTCTTATACTGCTTTACGTAAAGTACCAAACTTACAAATTACATGCCATGAAAATGGAGTCCTTCGTGCTAAATCTCAAGATTTACGCACACAACTCCAAACGCGTAAAAATGTACAGTTTGGTTCTGCGAATGCAGCCAGTAATCTTCGTTATACACAAGGGACTAAACGTTTTTCTACCCCAAATGTAATAAAGAAGAATACTCCATCTGTTCCTTCTGATTTACGTGAATTGCTAATACAAAAACGTAAGAACAGACAATCTCCGGTAATATTTCCCCAAAAAAACATCTTTGTGAATATCACCAGGTTGTGATCAACTGTTGTTGTTCGGCTTCAAAACGGTCAGTTTTTGATCGTTTAAGTTTTAACTCGCCTCAACATCAAGCTGAAGACCAAGAACATGAGCTGTCATATGTGTCAGTCAACATGGCATCTCATACTAACAGAGGACGACATCCAAGACGGAATATGTCCCAAACCCCAGGTCAACAACAGTTCAACAGGCTTCTTGATTTCTTTGAAGAAGTATATCAGAATACTCGATCAAGAAGACAAAGACAATTGCAGACTTCTGATTCAGAAGCTGGAGGTACTCAATCTTTTGAGTCTGATACCGATCGTGTGGATTCATACTTCTATTCTAATCCCTCTATATCTTCAAGAGAGGTTGAATCCTACGCTGTTGGAGATAAACCAGAGACGTCATCTGCTAATACGAAACAACGTCTCACTGCCATGGAACAATCATTAAAAGACATGCTTAACATGGTGCAAAGCATGCATCAGATAATTTTGAATCAGCAAACTGCTCAACGTACAGTAATAACTCCGGTACCAGTAGCAGCACAAACTCAAGATAGTCAAGGGGCTGATATACCTTTGAATATTCAAGAGCCTGCTGTTAATCAAAATTCTGCATCGCCAGATCCCATCATTCCAGAAGATGTACCACCTCCAGTGGGGGTTACGGTACATCCAACGACTATTCAATCAAATATGCTTTCTCAAACCAGTGAAGCCATTCAAGCAGTGCATGAACTCAAAGCACAGTTTAAAGTTTTGAGGCACAAAGATCAGCTCCAGAGGTTAGAGATTAAGCAACCTTATCCTCCTCATTGGAATGATGTACCCTTTCCACCGAAGTTCAAGCCACAATCCATGGTTTTATTCGATGGAAAAGCATCTCCCAGTCAATATATCAATTACTTTGATATTATGACTGTACACTTGTAGAAAAATGATGCTCTTCTCACTCGAGTGTTCATCGGGTGCCTGACGGGTTCAGCTTACGACTGGTATCGTAGCTTACCCGATAACTCTATTTCGTCTTTTGACGAATTCAAGGCAATGTTTCTCTCCCGCTTCTATGAAGGAGGTATAGACATGAACATGTCCTCCTTGATAGAAATCAAACAAAAGGAGAAAGAAGTTACTCGGACGTTCATTGAACGTTTCCGACAGGCTACTCTAAAGATGCCTCCTGGTATGCCAGATTCAGCGTTGATTGATACATGCAAGATGAATCTGTGACCATCCATTGCTGTCTTCACAGGTTCCCAATTCACAGATTGGGCTTCGTTTATCATAGCAGCAGTTTCTGCCGAGACCAATGGTAGGTTGGCTCGTAAACACGGGATGATTTTCGCTTCAGAAGATAAAGGGAAGAAAAGTAATCCTGGTAATAATCCTGGCAATCGTAATGTGAAAGGAAAAGATACTCTTATGGTCAATCTTTCCAAGAACAAAACGACGCCAAATAATCAGGAATCTTCCAGGCCAAAGGAAGAATACTCTTTTGACGAAAGTGATATCCTAGGGATATTTCAATGTCTGGTAAAAAGTGGTAAACTTCAGATTCCAGAGCCAAAAAGGCCTAATGAGGTGAATCTGACTGACAATCCCAAATATTGTATCTATCATAGATACATTAATCATCCTACCAGTGCTTGCTATATCTTGAAAAAGAAGATCCAAGAGCTGATAAATGGTGGCGCTATCGCTTTAACCAATGATGACCATACGGTTACGACCAATATGGTTTCTCTTCAGTTCGGGGATTTTCCTCCACAGCAAGTCCCAGATGGAATTATCCCAATTCCGAAGGCGATGATGAAGATCGTGAATATCCCGCATGCCAGGAAAGAAAATACAGGATTGCTGCCGCTCACATTGAAGAATGGTGAAATCATGTGGGTACATCCTGACTTAGTACCTGAATTGGAAAATGAAGGTAAAACTTTAAAATCCAAGAAAGGTAAGAAAGTCAAAACCTGCAACATGATTTCTCATATTATTCCAAATCCTGATGACTTGGATCATCTATAGGATGGCCTTCCTCTAGAAGATAGACTGAAAGGACTAAACATATGTCCTCCAAGTCTAGCTCCTCCTACCAAGCTCAAGCTTACTCATCAGCAATGGCTAGCCATGAATAGTATTCCTTTATACCGGGCACAACAAGTCTTTGCTGCTTATGAAAAAGCTCCAACAGGGATTTCTCCACGTATCCCGAATCCTTCTCCTTCCTTAACTACAGAGACGTCTATGCTTCATTCTCCTATAGTTGCAGAGGTTTCTTCCTCTTTTTGTGCTAAAACATCTGTCCAAAGTTCACTGTGTCACGCCCCGATCCGGGAGGATCGAAAATAAGCCACTGGGCGTGATGCCGTACAAGTCTAGATTGTACTTGTACAAGGCAAAACCATTACAGTTCCTGGTAATTCTCAGAAAATATCGACAACGCAGCAGAACCAAGCAGATAAATTGAAGTCACACAATTTATATAGAAATGTATCTCTTTATTGATAATCAAAATGGATTACAAGACTTGCAGCAGAATACAGAGTTTACAACTGTTTACAAGACTTTTAGTATAGCCAACTGAATGTATACACTTGCCCTTTAGGCTACAATGAATTTACCGACTTTTTTACAATGAACTTGCCAATATGGCTACAATCTCACTGGTATGACTGAGTTCCCATGTTCCATACATTATGTCCCGTTTAGCAGAAGACATCGTCTTGCAAGAAGAGCTTCTGTACACCCATCCGATTCATCGATGCCAAGCACTGATTCACAGGATTTCCCCCAAGCAAACACCTGTAATATTGCCCACAACGTGGGTCAGTACATCATCAATGTACTGGCGAGCGGTGCTGGCCCAACTCACCTAAGAAGACAACACTAAGTAATCATGTTGTAGAACATTATTAACAGTGGTCTTTCTCGTTGCCTTAGGGTCAATTTCATGTTATAGCCGACAAGAAGTAAAGCATGCAAATCTCATAGCTAACATAATTTTAAAGCATGCAGTTATCACCCTTGGTGATTCTTACCCACGGTCGTGTAGCCATCCCTGTATATTTATAATACTTACTCTGCCTGTACAAAACATTGTTAGGAACAATGTCATGATTCAATATAAATATCACCGTTCAGGTGATTCTTACCAACATCCAACATCCTTCCCTGTATTTGAGTAATAACTTACTCTGCCTGCATAAGACATCATTAGCACTGGACCTATCTATATGAAGGTCACTGGCGACACGCCATCTTGGATCATCTTCTGGTGAACGGCTAACTCCAAATGGGGTGCGAATCCATAGGAGGTTTTCGAAACACCGTGCTACTACTTCAGCACTATGGGATTTCAGCGTCCTTTCAGTGGGCGGTAGCAAGCCCCCACTGCAAGTCCTGCAATCCCGATGTCAGTACATCGACACCATCCTTGTTCCCCCTAGGACGAACCGGGTTCCATGGCCCAGGAAATACCGTTCGAGGAACTACACCTTGTCGACAAGTTGTCCATGACCATGCAACTATATGCAACTTATCTAAGAAGAAAACATATAATGCATGATAAGGAAAACTAAGCAAAATCATCATTCTCATCCATCTTGCCATCTAGCCATCTTGCCTTGAGCCAATGCTCACATTATCATCTGCCCATCCAGGGTCTTAGTGAAACCAACATTCTACATCGGCACAGGATAATAGAATGTTGTTTTCCAATCTCTTTTGCCATATCTTTCCAACCAACTCAATGTACTTACCGCCCAATCTTGGGACTTAGCATCTGTTTAGCATACATTCATTCGAATGCAAATTAAGCATACTCACTGCCCAGTTCTTGGGTCTTAATATCTGTTTTGCCATCTATTCATTGAGCCAAAGCTCGATATACTCACTGCCCAAGTATTTGGGACTTTGCCTTCACCTGTCATGTAATTCATCGCAACAGCGTACAAGCATATAATTCATTTAGCCACGACAGTTTACATTCATGTGATTATTATCTTTCATTATCTTTCCAAATTTCATGCAAGGCGTTATTGAACAAATTCAACTAGAAACATAGCATACTCATCCTTATTTTAAGCGTGAAGCTAAAGGATCTTTGAAGGGTTCAACACTACTCACATTTATAGGATGATTTCCGCCACGATCGCATAGTCTTCCAAGCGATCCTTCGCATAATCCCAAGTCCAACAAGGCTTCATCGAACCAACCATCCATCATAAGGCATCTTGTGGGTCGGGGCACTACACACTGCCTATCCACTTGTATAGTCAGCAATCTGTCCTTCTTATGTGGAAGATGGGTTACGACTTTCAAAAGGCAGAAGGTTTGAATTATGATAAAGGAATACGTCTTCCTTTACAAATTTAAAATCCAAATTCCACTGCTGGATTGGGTTCTGAAGTTCCTCGTAACAACCCTCACAAGAAGAAGGCTAAGGGAAGAAAGACTAAATCCTGTAATATGGTACTTTCTTCTCCTGAGTCTGAAGAAGAAACTTTTGCTGGTACAAGATCTGGAAAAGAGTACCACAAAAACTATGAGGGATCCTCCAAAGAAGCAGAAGATGTAGTGGAAACTCTACCAGTTCAACCTTTTCCTATTCCTGTTAAACCGTCTGTAGTTGAAAAAGGGAAACAGAAGGCAGTACGCTTTGATATCCCATTGAAGTCTGCTTCCAGTCAGGGGATGGTGATGAAGCCTTACAAGTTTGACATTCTAGCTCAGTTAGCCAATACTCCGGCTAGACTATCTATATTTGAACTGCTTCGCCTTTTCAGAGAAAGCAGAGAGACTTTGAGCGAAGCTTTACTTCAAGCAGATTCATGCTTGGCTCAACTCAAGACTCCTGGTAATATACCAGTGTCATATCCGCAATGTCATAGTGTGATGGAAGCAATTCCCAATATCACCTTTACACAAGAGGATATGCTATTGAAACACAACAAGTATGATAGGCCTCTATGCTATACTGGATATATCGGATCCACTAAAATTGACAGGATTTACATTGATCCTGGGTCTTCAATTAGTATAATTCTTCAGAGTATGCTAAGACCCCTGAGGATTCCTACTAGTGAGCTGACTTACACTAGTACTACGATAGTCGGTTTTAACTCTGGCAAGAGCAAACCACTGTGGAAGATTCGTCTGCAGATTCAGATTGGTGATCTTCGAACTATGGTAACTTTCTATGTTATCAACTCGGACGTATCCTATAATATTCTTCTTGGAAGACCGTAGATTCATGAGCACAATATTGTGCCTTCAACTCTTCACCAATATTTCAAGTATGTGGACCCCCAAGGAGTTGTAAAAACTGAGTTTGCTGATATTAATCCGTTCAAGGGTGTCGAAGCCTACTTCTCTGATTCAAGGCTTTATAAACAAAAGCATGTGAAAGATATATCAGACATGGATGAAGATCAATCATCATCTGAGGATCAGTCTATTAATGAAGATCCGCCAGAGGAGCAACCTTTGAAGATCATAGTCAAGGGACGAATCCAATCCCAACCTATCAATGATCAACCTTTGATAATCAAGGTTAAATGAAGAACTCAAACTTTATCTGAGGGATCAATAAATATTCCTGCTAAGAGCCAAGTTCAACCTGTTATGATCAAGGTTAAAGGGCGTACTTCTTGTACGAATGATTCAGAATCACCATTGATTGTCAATCTTGGCAAATCTACGCAGAAGACGGATGATGGTCCACTGTTGATTAATCCGAAGCGTAGCAATCAGATTGTAAATAATGTAAATATTGATCATTCTGTACTTTTTGATATCAATAAAGATTTCCTGTTCGAGTATATGGCTGTCAAGTTTATTGAGAGAATGAGTTTATCTTCTGATAATCAAAGTCATCAATATAAAGACAACATAGAACCGGAAGAAACTTTATACATTGATCATAAGGAGAACTCTTTTCCTTCTCATGTCGATGTCGGATCTTATGCTCAAAAGTTCTTGACATCTTCTCCCTATCTGCTTCCTGTAGCCGCTTCATTACAAGCTTGCATAATTTTCAGACGTCACGAAGAATCCTATTTCGTGGTCCCGTCTGATAAGAAAAAGAAGCGTCAAATTATGTTTTGCCTGGCTAGAAATATCTCTGTTACTCAGACAGATAATCTGAAGGATAAAGATAAAGGAAGAATCCGAATTGACAAATACAGTCAACAATCTATCAAGATCATCCAGAACATGGGATATGATTTGAAGACTATGCAAGGTCGCAATCAGGGCAAGGGCAGACGACTACCATTATGTGGTGATCTATTTTACCAAAAGACTCGTCATGGGTTGGGTTATGATCCGTCCCACATGTTTAATGACGATATACAAGAAGAATTATCTTCTAGCTCTTCGTAATCATCAGATTCGGAAGAAATTCTATTCATCGAATCCGATATGTCTCGTTCCTCATATTGTGAATCTGGGCAAATATTCTCAGTCAATATGGTTCAAGCCGATGATGAATCAGAACCATTTGAGAATGATCCTTGAGGATGATATTTTCTTTCTTGAAAGATATATTAATTCATTCATTCTTTTATCAATAATGGAGTATATCTTCAATGACACCTGTCTTCTTATTTTCCAGCTACCAAGGTTTGGTTAAGCTGATTACTCATCTCTTTCTTTTATCTTACCAGTTGGTATATGAATTTAGATTTGTTATTTATCATGTTATCAAGACCTCTGAATAAATGTTAAATCTAATTGCTTTTCTATCATGAGTTCTTACATGCTATCACGTCCATATTACCTCTGATAATATTGTATACTCGCAAACAGAAATTAATCTTCTATCTTATCAGTCGATTAATTGGATTTATTATTTATCATGTTCTCAAGACCTCTGGATGAATATTAAAACCTACTTGTTTTTCCTATCTGTCATATCCATTTGACCTCTGCATAGATATTAATCTACTTTTCTATGAGTTCTTACATACTATCACGTCCATATTACCTCTGATAGTATTGTATACTCTAAAAACAGAAAACAAGATTTTATCATCTATCATGTTCATATTACCTCTGGATAGATATAATACGTTGAGACTTATCACGTCCATATTACCTCTGATAAGTGCTTTCTACCTCTTACCTATTGTTTAAATTTCAAATAAATAATAGGATCACAAAACAAATCTTTCATTCATTTCTGGTAGAATTACTACAGAATGAATAAGACAAAAAGATGACAAAATACTCTCTTAAGGTGGAGTGGAAATATCTTGGAGCAACTTCTTTAATTCTTCTAACCGTCTGCCACGAGAACTCATAACCTTCTTGGTAGCCTCTGCACGTCGAGCTTCAGGAGTGCAAATACAGGAAAGTTCAGCAAAGGTGATTATCAAATTGTCCTTGGCTTCATCAAGGGTTCGGATGGACGACTCAGCCCCAAAAGCTTGTTCTTCTAAAACTGAGCTTTGGGTGAGGTGCAGATTTTGCGCATCGATCATCTTCTTCCTTTCAGCCTTCAAGCAAGCTAGCTCTGCCTCGACCTCGCAGATTCTGTCATTCTTGCTCTGAATATCTATGTTCAAAGCATCATAAGCCACTCTGTGACTATGCAGTGCAGGTTTTATGCCAGCCAAAAAGGCTTTCTCTTTGGCAACCTTCAGACTGTGTTCATGGAGAGCTGTATTATATGTAGTCTCTCGAGCAAGATAATCAGCTGTTAAGGCTTCATACTCCTCCTGAATGAGGCCTTCAACAGTCTTATTTGATAGCTTGAGATATTCTCCAATCGGCTGCGCAAGTTCCTCCACAATTTTCTCCAATATGGCAGCTCTCTCAACACCATTGAACATGGCAACATTCTTGATAGTCAGAGCCATTGCCGTCTTCAAAATCTCATAGCTGAGACCTTTATTCAGGACCATCTTTATCAAAGTTGCCAGAGTTTTATAAAAAGTTTCAGTATGAATCTCAACCAGAAGATTCATCTCTACGCTGGAGCTAGGTGTGGCGACAATATCTAATAAATCTTTTCTTTGGAGATCGGGAGCAGATGTGGTTGGCATGACAACAGGATGAGATAAAGTCGTTGCTGTTATTGCCGTCATAGCCAATGGATTCTCAGAAGTTTCGGAGATTGTATCTCCAATATCTGCAGATATTGTTGGTATAGCAACAAGCTGAGATGGAGCCATTGTTGCTACTGCTGCCTGGTCTCCAGGATTTTCAGAAGCAATGTTTTCAATATGTGTCACTCCAGCCATTTCCGGAGTTCTGGCGGCGGTAATATTGATGGATTTGGGGACAACCACAGGAGCTGATTCAGATTCTGGCATTGGCTTATCAGAAACTGGTACTGGATCAGTAACGACAGTAGAGGATGTTGTTATAATTTCCCCAGTTTCCGTTGGAAGTTTAAGCATGCCTCCAGCATCTTCTTCAACTGATTGCTCCACAGGATTTTTCGCTGCTTCAGTTGTGGTGAGACTCTCTACAGCTGATTCTTTGTTCAAGTCTGGTCCTTCTCCAGCAGTTCCATCATCACCTACAGTAGGGTCGACTATAGTCTTCTCTTTGTGTTGGTCCTCAGCGGGAGAGGACACTTCAGATTGTGTTTGTTGTGCCACAAATGATGGAGGATGTTCTTCTTGAGGCTCCATCTCATGCTTTTGCACTTCTTCCTCCTCGACGTCTGCGTCTTCTGAAGAAGAAGCTTCCTCTTTAGACTCCTCATTTTCTTCATAGATTTCTTCTTCTTGAGGAGGAGGAGCTACAGGCTTTGGTGCAATTATGACATCTGCAAAATGAACAAAAATAAGTTAGTATACAAAATCATGATATATAATTCCGTATAGGTTTTGTATAATACTTGGAATATGTGCATTTTTTTAAGATATGTATCATAATCACCATCCCAGTCATCATCCTCAAAGTCAAGAGCCGGTTCGTCTGATGGAATGCGATCTTGATCAGCAGTGGATACCGTAGTAGTACCCTCCGTAACTTGTGCCTTGGACGGCAAAGATAAATGGAGTGAGGTGCTAAGACGTCCAGGAGACAAAATTGTTACAGCTCCTGATCCAACTATCTGTGGAGGGGCTGAAGATCCTTCTCCAGGATGGACTGAAGAAGAACCGACGAGAGGATCTTCTTCAATCAAAATGTCCTCTTCTGGCGTGTGAACTCTTAGTTTGGAAGGCCCTTTTGTGGTAGACCTCTTCCTCTTTTCCGGAGTTTTCATTGGAGATGTGGCGGCTTCACTCTGTTTTCTTTTTCGGCCTTTGCCAATGATGATAGGTTCTGCAGTTGGTTCTCCAACTCCTGTTGGGATAACTTCTAAAAATGGATCTGGAATACCAGTATCGTCAGGGATGTCTGCTGGTACCCTGACCTGCTCCTCAATATCTTCTTCTTTAGGCCACCTCAGACTACCCTTCATATTGTAACCGTGGGCAAAAGAACGAATTGAAGCGTAAAAGTGGGCATACGTATGGAGTATACATAGTTCTGTAGTGCTAGTGGCAATCGAAATTCTAAATTTAGCACCAGTCCGAGCAGTACCGAAATACCTTCAACCCCTAGCTCCGTCAAGTAATTTCCCATAGTGACGAAAATTAGTCGAAGGATTACCAACATGAAGTTGGTCGTACCCAAATTGGCGAGCAAACCTACTGGGTAAGTATGGTTCGAACGCACAATTATCTTCATTTTTGTACATCAGATGAGAAGGTCTGATGCACTGAAGCCATCTAAAGACTGACTGTGGCAATACAACTCTTCCTTCAACTTCATCTTCAAACTGGACACCGAAGCAATCTGCTGGAACTTGCGGCCGGATACAGAAGAAGTTCCAACCATAAGGATAGTTCAGAACTGCTCGGGTATCTGCCACAGTCGTAGCAATCCATGTAGCTTTGCTGAATTTTTGGAGGAAGACCTCCGCATCATCACCTGGGCCTGGCGGTAACAATCTGCAGTTGTGATGCAACAGCCAGCCCATCAGATAAGTGTAGGGCATCTCTACTCTAGGGAAAACATTCCGATGAGGAGCATTGTTGATTAACTCCTCGCCGAAGGTCCTTAAACCTGCATTTATTCGACACACCATGGCTGACAGCAGGTTAATCCTGACTTTAAAAACCAGACGTACTGCTTGCCATAGCACACTGCGGTGGATTCTGTCAACAGTACCAATACCCGGTACAACCCATCTTCTTAACCATAAAGAAAGAAAACCTGCCAGCAAAGCTCTCCGAGAAATTTTCTGACTACCATATCTGAGGAAGCTCAAGGCTTCAGTTCCGGCAGGAAATTTCCCAGTCTTCGTAGACAGATATTTATTCGGGAATTTATAAGTAATTATCATATCCCGAACCTTGTTAGAGGGGATTGTCGAATCTATGTTGATTACTGGAGCTTTGTTTTCCCGAAACCTTTCTTTGTCTTCCTTGGATATCTTATCTTTATGGTAGAAGAGATAAGTCGTCCACTTGTTGATATACGCCAAATGGGATGTACTTTCATGCATCGTGGTACAAATCAGGTAGTGGCACATCAGTTCTTCGTATATCTCGATTAACTGAGGGTTAACTCCTCTGATTTCAGCAAGCTACCTGTTGGAGGGAACGTATTCTTCATATAGGGCTTTCCCCATTGGCAGCTTCAAGATAAACTGCATCTCATGAAGGACAAGACCCATTTCACCTTTTGGAGTGGCAAAAGTTCCAGTTGAACTTAGATATATCTCCATCAAGGCCAGAAATAAGTTTCCATTCGGAGGAATACCCTGACTGGTGGAAGCTACCGCTTCGTACAAGCCAATATCTTTCAACTCTGCCTTAAAGTTCTTCATTATCCAAAGACTTATCTGGATCCAACTCTGGTTGAATGGAGTCAACCATCCTGGCAGTCTGGGGTTGGTTTGGGGATATAATACAGCATCCCTCATAAATTTATTGACAAACATCGGGGTTTGTACTGGCTGTATTAAACCCGAATCTTCGCTAGGATTAGAGCCTGGCATAAGGCCAAAGATAGAAGTAACACCTCCATTGGGAACACTAGCAAAGTATCCCATATCATTGGCACGCTCTCTCTTGAAAACAATTCTACCCGGTCGTCCATGATTGCTGGGAGTCAAATTCCACAACATTTGTCGAGGATGAGTAGCATGGACGAATGCTGACAAAGAATAATCTCTGTCCATATCTGGAAGATACATGGCTCTATCTCCAAATTTGAAAACCCAAGACTCCTTCTTGGGGTGTGTCTGGGATTTACAATCAATGGCATCTCCAAATAAAAATGCTGGTTTTGCGAAGTGTTGTCCATCTAGTGAACTCAACAATTCCCTATTTATCATGGATATCAACATCCTATCCCCTTGAGCTGCTATCAACTGTGCCCTCTCTACCGGATATTCGGGGTTCGACTGAGGAAATTGGACATGAGATAAATCTTCCAAATAGTTCGAACCCACCATGCAAACTGACGATCCGAAAACTTCAGCGAGGGGGTGAACTTGCAAATCCACGGGTAAAATAACAAAAGAGATCAAGTTAGTTCGAAGTTTTTTATGATTACTAAAAGTTGATGAAAAGCTTATGAAGTCTTTGTTCGACAAAATCTCTCAATATGAGCGTAATACAGCTTTTTACGCTGGCATGTATGAACATGAGCATAGTTAAGTTTTACGCTAGCACATTAACTGTGGGCGTAAAACTAAATTTTATGCTGACACGTATAACGTGGGCGTATTCTTTTTATCTTTTACGCTAACATGAACAACGTGGACGTATGATGTTATTTCAGCTTTACGCTAACACGTACAACATGGGCGTAAAAAGCTGAAAGTTTGGTTTATCTTCTTCTTCCTCGACGGTTTTGTTTTCTCCCAGCCAAAGAATAGGGTTTTACTCATCATAGGCGGAGCCACGGCCGGGTTGGGATTTTGTTGTGGCGTTGATGACTGAGTAGGGGTTTTCACATGATCAGTCGATGAGGAATCAATGGCTGGTTTCTTCCCCTTGCTACCGGCGGCGGATGATTTCTTAGGAGCCATCAGATCAGAGTTTCGAAGAAAGAAAAGGCAAAGGAATTCAAGAAGATGAGTAAAAGTGTTTTCTCTCTCTGAAAAGACCTATTTATAGAGAGATTCAAAACCGACTGTTGGATATCCCTATAATTACGCCGACTGTTGGATATCCCCTCTTTTACGCAGATGATGGTTGCGTATCCCAAATTTTATGATGGCAGATCAAATCTCAACTTTTACGCTTCTGTTCAAAGTGTTTCAAATTTTGGAGATATTTGAAAACTTTGAAGGGGGTCTTGTAGGAGCGTAAAAAGTGCTTCAAAGAAAGAGTCATCTCATTCATAAGTGATTAGTTTTTACGCCTAGCAGAGCGGGTAATCTCTTTACGCCCAAGACTAGGCTAATCAATTTACGCCTAAGCAGGCTGATCATTTTACGCTTGGGTCTACACCTATGATTTTACGCCAAAGACAGAGCAGCCTCTTTTACGCTGGACAAAGCTGTCAAATCTCGCATTTAATGCAAACTCTGACATGGAGATATTAATGATGGCATATATCACAAAGGAATTTGTCTTTACACAGAGACCAATGTTGTCGTTTAGTGTGTGGATTGAGCTACTTTACGCTCACACTACGGCTTCTTTTACGTACGAAGATTATACGAGCCTTTACGCTCAACAGTCGACGTGTGCGTAAAGTCTATTTGAGCTGCTTTTACGCTCAAGATTATTTAATAACCACTTTACGCGGAAAGTCTATGTCAAGGCTATTTTACGCCAAATCCACTGCTTTATGCTCAGAGTACATTGGGCTATTTTTACGCCCTATTCTCTTCCACCAGTTTGGAACGTAGTTTGCTTACGTGGCTTTCATGCCACTTTTTTCGAAGAACGTGTGTACATACATCCTATCCTTACTGAAGTGATGGGACACACGTCAACATATGCAGAGGATGGCCTCGATCATGGGTGGCAGTTGTTAGCGTAAAGATGGAACTTTTGCTGAGTTTTTACGCACAAGAGCCCAAGTCTATAAATAGACTTATTTTTTTCATAACAAGACAGAGACAGACGGAGAGACAGGAGAGAATACAGAGATCAGAACTTCGAGATTTTTGATTCATCAGAGCATTCTTCTTCAACTTTTCTTTCAGAACAGAGTGAAGCAAAGCAGGAAAGCATTCGGCCTCGCCATCAGTGCCCAAGTGCGTCGATACCTTTCTGGTGACTTAGTTCTTCCAAGTTGTTCTACTTCAAGCAGTGATCTTCATCATCATCATATAGTCCAAGGAATAAAGTGATCATTTACAGATCAGACTTCCATAGCAATACTTTCCCAGAATCAAATTTGTACTTCTTGTACTTTTTTTCTCGTTTTATTTTCAAAATCCAACTTTTGTTTGGCATTTTTGTTAAGTGGAATAACTTTACATGGACATCCAACTGAACAAGAGCCATAAAGCTTATATTTGATACCTTCGTATATTGGAATACAACTCGATATACTGACTTGGCTTACAACTCACTGGTACAATTGATTACAATGTTCCATATATTATGCTCTTTATAAACAAAAGACATCATCTTGTATAAGGAGAGCTTCTGCATGCCCAATAAATCTTCGATGCCACGGGACCGATCAAGCCAATCTTCGTGTACAGAACTTCCCAAGCACGAGCACCTGCCCACAACGTGGATCAGTACATCATCTATGTACTGGCGAGTATAATCCAATCTACTCACCTAAACCGACACTAAGTGGTCAATTTTAGCAAGCATTTATTAGAATAATTTTTCTAGTTGGGGCTTAGCATCAGTTTACAGTTCATGGGCAATATTCATAGTGAAGTAGGTAAACATATTCTTAGCAGCGTTCATGTGAAGGCATCATTATAGCATACTTAGTGCTATCATCAAAAGGCAACATTGAGGCATCGTTAATACTAACATCTTGAACATGTTACGACAATTCTCATATAAAGCATCACTTAGCATGTAAGTTATGTTTAAGCAGTTTCATAGCAAGACAACATGTTGACATATTGAATTTAACATGTTAAGAAGTTTCTCATTTGAAAGGCAACATTATAGCACCATTTTGTTTACCATGTTAAGCAGGAAAGTTGAACCAACATAAATATATTGCATATATCACATTTAAGTGATTTCTTACCGATAGCCGACTCCTTGTTCCTGTATCAAATACAGGTTAGGCAATATACTTACTCTGCCTGCACAAAACATTCATTAGCATACATTCTGACTACATGACCACTGGTGTTATAAACCATTTGGACTTGCCATATAGGACTTCAAGGGTATTGACGCACCATTCACCCGGGTTGCAAGCCCAAAATGAATACCCGATACCAATTATGCTACCAAAGCATGCTGCATTTGCTCCTAGGGTGAATCGGTCCCCAGGGCCCTAGGAACGTCTGAAGAAACAATACCTTGTATACAAGTTGTCCATGACCATGCGAATGCGTGTCCGACTCGATAGCGTACTCAACGACTTATTCATTTCCAACATTACCATCATTTCACTTGGTGATCTCAACGATCCTAAGCCCCATCATACCTTCACATCAATTCATTCTTTACACAATCTCACATCATTCAATTTTCAAGGAATATGTAGCATCTCATTCATCGCATAGGGACAATATCATTTATTTTATTTCTTATAAGAAAATAGGCAACAACAACAGTTACGCAAAAGGTACATAATTATATTATTTCATTCAGTTCTTTATGTTAATAGCATAGCCAGTTCTTTTCTCATGGGTTCCTCTTCTTTTTTTTCTGGCTGGAACTACGAAGTAGGTGCCTCGAGCAGGGACAACCCGGCTCACCTGGTTGGCAATTGTCACTTGCGTCTATAGTTTACATAGAGAATTGTCCAGGAAATGTTTGGTGTTCCAGCATGCGCCATAGTAGTTCGATGACAACTTCTATTGATAAAGTAGGATATCTTGTCCCGAGGGATTACGTCGTTGAAAGAGTGGGCCTCTGTATCGGCGCAGACATAATCTTCTAGCTCTTCATCAGTAAGGGCTAGAGCTGCCGCCAGAGGAGGTCTCGTCGCCTCCCTTTCAGCTTGACCATCAAGGGAATGGTGGTCGGATGCTCCTGTGCCTTCATAGTCGGCCTTAGGGACCTCCGGATAACTTCATTCGTATAGGCTCCTGACAATCTCCCATCGTCACTGGAGGCGAAGGTGGAGCTTTGCCCCGAAGCTTAACAACAAGAGGCGCTAACACCTTGGGAGGCCTTCCTTTCAGTTGAACCTTTAAAGGTTCTTCGGCCACTCCTGCACTTTCTGAAGCTGTCTTTGCCTTATCGTCAACATCATTGATGTCATCATCCCAGAGGACTGACTTGTATAAATCAGCATCTGTACAGTAGGCTTCAAGTCCTCGGAACGGGTCGATATCAGCGAACTCCGTTTAGATAGTCCCGTTGCTGGCCACATATTTTATACACTGATGTAGGGTGGAAGGGACAATCATGTACTCATGGATCCATGGTTGCCCCAGTAGTATGTTGTAATTTATGTCTGCATCAATGACATAACAAGTCGCTTCAGTATGAAGGTTGCCGATCTGACATTTCAGGCAAATTTTACCCAAGGGCTCGCTCTTTTCCGCGTTGAAGCCACTGATTGTTGTGTTAGAGACTGTCAACCGATGGATCGGAACCCCTAAAATTTGATACAGGCTTCTTGGGATAATACTCAAAGAGGAACCTGGGTCGATGTGGATGCGATCGACCTTAATGTCACCGACATACCCTGTATTTTACAGGGGGCGGTTGTGCCGGTTATTCTTTAGCAACATATCTTGCTGGGTAAAAGTGATATTGGGAATTACTTCGGCCACGCTGTGGCAATGTGGACAAGCTACGGGATCCACTTTCAGTGGCTGAACCTGGGAGAGGAAGGAATCGGCGTTCTGTAAAGCTTCACTGAGCGCATCTCGGGTCTCTTTAGAGAGGCAGAGGAGCTCAAAAAGTGACAATCTAGCCGGAGTATTAGCCAGCTGCGCTAGAATATCGAAGTTGTAGGGATTGATAGGCCCGATTGCCGGATCCTTTCTAAGAGATTTGTCGAAGCGCACCTCCTTCTATTTCTGTTTGTCCACGTTAAGGGCCGGGATGGACCCGTCTCTGGTGCCTCAGGGATCTGAGGTGGACCTGCTCCTGATATATCTGGGACAGGAGGAGTATTTGGTGGAGACTCCTCCTGGTCTGGAGCCTAACTCTCCTCTTACCTCTGTGCCGAGCGGGTGGTCACCAAACTATTGTCGGTTGATGTCGAGACCATACAGTATGTCTTGCTTTTCTTTCCTTTGGCAGAAAGGGTCATAGATGCCATCATGTCTGGAACCAAGTCAGGATGTATCCATATGACTTCACCTCGAGGCATGGAGAATGGGACGAGCCCTTGAGCATTGTCACATGCTGGCGAAAGGTTGACTACGAAATAAGGATGACGCCATCTTGTATCTCTGTGGCTGGAAAACTCCTGAACTGGAGAGTAACCATGTTGGCTGTGACGATCTTCTCCTCGTAATCCAACGGTATGACATTGGCATTAATGAGGTACTGAATTTGCCCCTTCAACACATAGCAGTCCGGTGTTGAATAATGGACGTACTGGTAATGATGGTAGTATTTGGGATGGTCCACCTTTCCCATCTCATCAGGACGTCTGCGTAGCGGGATGGACAGTTTGCCACTCTTCGTAAGCATCTCGAAGAGTTCCAGTGTATCTTCGTCATTGAAGGAGTAGGTCTCCCTCGGCTCTGTACTTCTGTAGATTTGGGGTTCGCAACTGCTGAACCTTTGGAGACGTTGACGGCCATGGCTTGCTTGACTTTTCTGTCTTTAGGGTTATTGCTATACGAGCGTCTCCCCTTGTCTTCGGGCGCAAAAAAATGTAGCCCCAGGAGTTGCACGTCCTGGGCTTTCTTCTGTGCGGCATCCTCCTATGTAATGAAAGGCGTCCACTCCATGCAGGAAGCACTATGCCACAATTTTATAGCGGACAACATGTTCTTGTGACATGAGTCCATAAGCATGGACTCGAGCATGCCGGGTGGTAATCTGAGGGCTGCCTGGCGGAAGCGCTTGATGTATGTACGGACATGCTTTTTCTCCCTCTAGACTACTTTTATGAGGGTCGACATGGTCATATACATGCCTCCTTCGTAGAATCGGTCCACGAAGCGAGTCTTCAGGTCTTCAAATGACGAGATGCAGTCGTCCGAAAGACTGTAGAACCACTCATAGGCTACCCCCTGCAGGGCTCCTATGAATATATTAGCCAGGAGGGCGTCATCCTTTGGCAGGTGCCCCGTTACTGAGGTAAAGTACCTCAAGTACTGTCGGGGAGACCCCTTCCCTTTATAAGGTGTAAGCGTCTGCGGATTGTTTTTGGGAGGATAGACGATGTTGTCCCACTCGGCAGGGTAAGGCTGCCGGATCCCCATCTTTCGGAGCGTTGCTTGCTTCTCCTTAGCATCATGATGAGCATACAGCTCCTTGATGGCCTACTGTATCTCGGTCGGCATTGCGGAGCCTGTAGCCGATGGAGTAGACGAGGATGGTCCTGCCTGATTGGCAGTAGGCAACCTGCTGGATTCAGCATTGGTTGGCGGATCACGTGCAGGTGTAGAGGCACCGGGGGCCGTGCTACTTTTGAGGTCAATGATGACCAAGGATAGGGTCTTCATGGTGTCAGTCAGCGTATCCAACTTCGTCTTGAGGACTTCGATACGTCTGAGAGCTTCGTTGTTGTCTTCCTCATTGCCATCAGCCATGAACACAAACCGATTGTGAGGATGACTCGAGGGAGTCGTGGAACCTTCACTTTCTGGCTCAGACGCTTGAGTCTCGCTGCCCTGAGGATATACCTCAAGATTGTAATCTTCTTCTGACTCAGTACGGTTGCTACCCCCGGTCTGGTGACTGGCTGCGCCAATGGAGACATCCGTGTCGTATTGTGCCTCGTCTGATTGGAACACAGGGTTGTTGTGCATGGTAGGAGGCTGGCTACCCCTAGTTTTTGACAAGACATCAAATGCAGATTTTGAACAAGTGCCTTAGAACACACCTGCATCGGGTACCTTAGCTTTGCTGTTCTTTGACCTCCTCTTCAGTTTAGCAGCCGATATAGAAGGATTCTGGGAGGGCTCCTTGAAAGCTCTGGAACCCTGCACCGCGTAGCATGTAGCGATGCAGGGCTCATCTTCTCTATGTTTCACCGACCCCTTGTGTCACGACCCGCTATCCAAATTGTTGGCCTGGGCCGAGCCATGCCCAGCCTACGCTTGGTTATAGCATAGTAAGCTGTTCTAAGTAAAGACAGTAATGAATCTAAGATACTAACAGTTCTAATATCACACTTCAAAGGTTCATCACAACACAATATCTATAAGCGAAAGTAAAATAAGTTCAGATTTTAGTTAATACACTTCCAAAGTATTAAACTGGAGACAAAGTCCAGTGACCACAAGATAGAGTCTAAACAGTTCAACAACTAAGCCAAAAGGAAACTAAGCGAGACTACCAGGCGAGATTCCCTGCGGGAACTTCCTCAGGAGCAATAGACCGGTCCTCTACAGTGGGCCCATAGAAAAGATCACAGAGCAAATCTTCCTATGAAAGTATGCCTACAACGTTATCCTGTCACGACGGAAGCAAGTACTGGTTCTACAAACTAAACATACTAAGCATAGAATGAAAAGAGATATAATAACAGAAAATTATGGCATATCACAGACTATCATCTAAAGGATACATTTGTCATGGCGACACATGTATATCTAGAGTTTAAAACTGGATCAAGTATGTGATCATCAATAGGTGTAAAATATACTGAGGTACAAGTATCATGTAATAAAATATACTTTCGTACAAGTGCACAAGCAATAGATGTACATACGCACAAATACGCGGGATACGCTTACGACAAGGTAGCATGTAATGCGACCTTGCTCGGTACATACGTACGAGAGAAGGGGCATGATCACGTACTCAACTATCAGTTTCTCCCATGTCCCAGTAACCATCATGTGAGATATACAAGATCAGTATAAAGCATGTCAAGCATGTAAGAAGCATGTGTGGTATGATATCCCTTACAAAATCTCCAAGTCTAACATTTGTTCATTCACAGTTCATTACCATATGCAGTAAATAGAGTTTGTAGGGGTACTTGCCTCGAGCAAGACAATGTGATAAGAGTGCAGAGGAAGAATCATGGTGTCCTGTCACTGTAAAAAGGGGTATAATAATCTCAGTTCTAAGCTATGTTCAAGTTTACACTAATGGTGTGACACGGCTTCTAACTGGATACTAGCTAAGTGATGCTATAGAAGTCCAATGTGGGGTGTTACAATATCTAGAACAACATGTAGTGTCTCTACACTAAGGTAGGGTAAGGTCCCAATACTAGAATATCCCAAAAACCTATTAAAACACACCAAGCAATATTAATTAATTAATAATTCAAATTGCACATTGTGTTCCAATAATTATTAAGATAGTTATATAACTCTAATTTACATGAACTATTATATCAAATTGATCCTTGTTATCTGAAGTAATTTATTATAAATTTTTTGAATTTATAACCCAGTGTAAGTATTTATTAAAAATTAGTTTACAAGTGTACTTTGAAAATGAGTTCTGTTTTCCTATTTTTAGACAGTGGCAAATATGTAAATTTAATGCTTAAAAAATTATATTATATTAGATAAATTAATATAGTATTTAATTATATTTTTTAGAATTTATTCTATATTTAAAAGCTGTCTAAAAATTTAAGTACAGTAAGGTACATATTCTGAAAATAAATAATCAATTACTTAATGTATTTGTCCACATATACAAAATTGAATCGAAGTCCAGATACGGGATCCAAGGCCATGAATCAAGTCCGACATGACTCGTACAGACCTTGAATATGTGTTGGCTCACCCAAGTCCACTCAACCCATGCTAGGCTTGGACTTAGAGTGGTCGTAATGCACAAAATATGCAAAATCATAAGAAAATACGGAATTGAATACATGAACGTAAATAAATACGTAAGTAAATAAATTAAATTGCAGAATTGAGAACATACAAATTACAGTATAGATACTGTATTATTTATATATTACAGTATAAGCACTGTATATATATATATATATATATATATATATATATATATATATATCTATATATATATATTACAGTAATCCTTATCCCGAAAAAAGATAACCCGGAGTCCTTTTGCGACTTCCAACCAATCAGCCTGTGCACTTTCACCAACAAGATCCTCTCCAAAATCATCGCTACCAGAATGGCGGGGATCCTCTCCAAAATTATTTCTGAGGAGCAAAGCGGGTTTGTTCGAGGGAGGAACATCCAGGACAATATTATGCTGGTACAAGAGTTAATAACCTGCATGAAGTTTTCGGTTAGAGGGCGCAACATTGCCGTCAAAATCGACATGGAGAAAGCTTATGACAGACTGGACTGGCAATTTATGATCTGGGTCTTCAGGGCATTTGGTTTCTCCGAAACTTGGACCAACACCGTGTGGTGATCCATCAGCAACTCGTGGTTCTCCACAGTCATCAACGGTCAAACCGAAGGATTTTTCAAATCCAGTCGAGGGGTTAGACAAGACGATCCTCTATCTTCTACTATATTCATCATAGCGGCGGATGCCCTGAGTAGGAACCTTAACAACATGGCCAGCACTCCAAACTTCCAGCAATATTACACATCCAGTGGATGTCCGATCATCATCCACTTGGCCTTTGCTGACGATCTACTCATATTCTCATCCGAGGACGAAGGAGCGGTGGCAGTGCTTCACAATACCCTGCAGAGGTACTCCACATGCTCCGGCCAGAAGATCAACCCCTCCAAGAGCGTCATCTATGCCCACCACAACATCAAAAGAGAGCATGCAATCAGGCTCTCCAACTTAACCTCATTCTCTGTTGATCATCCTCCGTTCAACTATCTCGGGTGTCCTCTTTTGTACGGTAAATCCAACGCTGGTATCTTTGAGAAATTGATCACTAGAATCAGGAACAAACTTTTTGGGTGGCATAATGCCACTTTATCTCCAGACGGCAAGATGATCCTCATCAATCATGTTCTCGTCTCTATCCCCATCCATACCCTGGCCGCATGTTTGCCGCCTTTGAAGGTTCTTTCTTCTATCGAACAAATCTTTTGTAATTTCTTCTGGGGTATTACAACGGCCAAGACAAGCATCACTGGGCCAGCTGGGACTCCATGGCTCATCCTACCGAGGAGGGGGGCCTGGGATTCACCAAACTCACTCACATCGTTAAAGCTTTTTCGATGAAATTATGGTAGAAACTTCGGGCGAGCGACAATTTATGGACCAGGTTTATGAAGAACAGGTACTTCAAGCACATCCTTCCATCAGAGGCCATATCCAACAGCAGATCCTCTGCGGCTTGGCGTCGTATCCTTCGTGGGCGTGACCTTGCCGAGCCCGCAATGAGGCTCCAATTGGGAGCCGGCGAGTCGGCCACATTCCTGGAGAGATGGACTGGGGTTAGTTTGATCCAGAGCCTCACGGAGACTCCACGGAACACTAGGATCAGAGACTTGTGGAACCCCATCTCCGATGATTGGTATTGGGACAAGATTCGTGAATGGGCCGGCAATGACACGGTGGAGAGCATTAGAGGGAGCGGATTAAGAATTGGCCGCGAGCCCGATGCGATGAGGTGGTCGCTCCAGGCCTTGGGGACATTTTCGGTAAGATCGACGATGATCGCTGCCCGCGAAGGTGGGCAGCCACACCAGTCCACCAAGCACTATTGGCACTCCTGCATTCCCAAGAAGTGGTCTTTCCTTATGTGGAGAGTCATTAGAAAGAAACTGCCAACCGACGATATCCTCAATACCATCGGGATTTGCTTGGTATCCGCCTGCAATTGCTGCTCTGATCGTCAGATGGAGACTATCGACCACATCTTCTGTCAAGGGAACCTGCCAGGTAGTGTCTGGAGGACCCTCAACCAGCACTTCAGTATTGAGTCGGGGGGTCGCTTCCACGATCTGGCGGTCTCATGGGGTTCAGCCTCCCACGGCCACCAGATCGTCGCAGCGGCCGCCACATGGGCCATTTGGAAGAATCACAACAAGGCTAGATACGAAGGGCACCAAAACTCGGCAGACCAGCTATCTCGGGAAGTCTTCCGCCAATGCCGAAAATGGAGCAACCTGTGCTCCCACAGCCCGAGAGCATCTTGACCCTAGGCGATCTGGTGTTTCCTCCTCTTCTTTCATTTTGGTGGTATACTTGTATATTTTGTCTGGTATACGGTTCAGGCTTCAGGTTTTTAGCCTTGATTAATAAAAAGAGGGGGGTTTTCTTAATATATATATATATATATATATATATATATATATATATATATATATATATATATATATATATATATTACAGTATATGCACTATATTTAATATTGACGTAATTAAGATGCAAAAATTAAATGAAAGAATATTAAATACAGATATAATATTATATAATGTACTCATCCAAAAACACAAAGGAAATCAAATATAAGAATACTATATTAATATCTTAATTATTTCATAAAAACAACATATGTATGTATGTATGTATATATGTATGTATGTATATATATATATATATATAAAAAAATATATATATATATATATATATATATATATATATATATATATATATATATATATATAACAGTAATTAATTAATAAATGTTGTTTTCTAATTTTTATTAATTAATTACTGTTTTATATATATATATATATATATATATATATATATATATATATATATATATATATATATATATATATATATATATATATATATATATAGACACACACACACACACACACACACACACACACACACACACACACACACACACACACACACACACAATATAATACTTATATATATACACACACACAATATAATAAAAAGGGATTGCTAAAGGGTGGCTAGGGTTTTGTTTAGGATCCTAAAGCACAATCATAGGTTCTTATTTATAGAAAATTTTTGGAACCTTCCCTGCAGAAATTTTATTTCGAAAATGCCCATCATAAATTCCTAAAATTTCTAATGTGCCATTTTCACCAAGTTGCCCTGATATGTAATTTATCAAAATGCTCCTACAAGTTCAAAAATCGTAAAAACTCATACAGACTCCAAATGACTACAATTAAATCACAAAAAAATTCTAAAATTAATAGAAAAATATTTAAAACATTTTAGAACCAATTTGGAGAATTTTTGGAATTGTTTTTCATATAATAATTTTTGGAAAAATAGGGGTTACAAATCTTCCCTCCTTAAAAAAATTTCGTCCTCAAAATTTAAGGTTGACAGGGGCTCAAAACACGATAGTGAGTTTAGACAAATATCTTATGCACGATCAAAGAATAATGACTAGATGTGATTAAGATAATCAAAGTTTTTTAGTTACGATCAAGTTAGTATCAGGCCTAAGTATAGAATGATCAATAGGATAGACACGATCTAATATAGGGACGATACGATTAGACATCATTAAGAATAATCAAATGTTTGGTACGATCAAGTCCTATAATCATGATCGTGGGGATTAAAGTCGTCTAGCCGTGCTAGATCATCTAGGCACGATCAAACATGAAGAATGATGACTAAGTCAAATCATGGTTAGCACAGAACTAGTCATTATTAAGAATTTAAATCGAAAGTTTTGGCACGAGTGATAATGGTATCTAGATCCAAACATGATCATAATCGAAATTTTGACACGATCAAAGATAAGGTTAATCTAACCTCGGTCAAATAATATTTAGGCATGATGAGAAATATAATTATAGTCCAAGCACGTGCAACATATTGATAGAGATCCAAGTCACGATGGAATTTTTTTAAAAAAATCAATTAAGTACGATCAAGGATTAAGAATATTGGTACGATAAAGGAGATGACCAAAGTCAATCGGTCACGATCAAAGAAATTTTGAAATTAGCGATATTGAAACTTAAAGAATGATTCAAGGATAGGAAAAATTAAATTCCTTCTATTATGATAGAGAAATCAAAAGACAAGATTTTATAGGGAAGTTAAGATAATCATCTCACTCTGCTACTACCAAATTTATCTGATCATCATTTGCCAATCATACATTTATCTCACAAGTCCAAATATGAAAATCAAACCCTTATATGACTACTACAAAAAAACTATAACCTTCAGTCATGAAGATTGAACCCTGCCATAATACTATAGACTTGACCTGTATTCCAAGGTTACTAACCCATAAAGTATGTTCTTTTTAGAGCTTCTTAAAATTTTCTACCCTCCTTAATTTTGCAGTTCATTCTCCATTTAGTCATCCTGAAGTCGAAATTCCTTCGTCTTGCCTTTAACCTAGATCCGAAATTCTTGAATCAAGGATCATAAATCCTTAATCGTTATTCCAATTGATACTCTTGTATTGCTCAAGTCTAACGTTACTATTACCATATAAAATTTTATCTTCATTATAAAATTAGTTCACAATCCTTTTAACTTACACCTTTAAACATTATCCTTATTAAATTTAGAATTCTTACAAAATCTCTAAGGGTTCCTTTAACTCAGCAATTTTGTGTTCTCCCTGTTCTCAGTCATTCTCTTACCAATCTTTGTTCAATTTCGTATCGTCCTTGCATGCGGTTAAAATCTATTTTCCATTAGTTAAATTCCTAAATTTAGTATCATAGCCGTAATTCAAATATGGAATATCTCAAGAATCAGTAACCTAAAATTATCCAAGTTCTCAAAAATATTTTGACCTTGAATATCTTTGTCAGTTCTAAATTACATCCAAATATTAATGTTCTAACCATTAATGTATATTCTACTACTCTTCTTACTCGAAATTCTCTTACGTTCTTTCCAAATAATTCATCCTCAAAATAATTCTCTAGCGTAACCATTTCTAAGCCGATACTACTAATCTCTTCTTGTTTCTAATTTCAGTCATATCTTTCTTCCATAATTTTATCTTCCACAATTTTATCTAAATGTCCAATATTTTATATTCTCACCAAGGTTATCATACGATAACAACTTAGGTTTCTTTCCCCGAGCTAGATGATTTACATACTTCTTCGGCCTTTTCAAGTGAAGAAATACAAAAATTCAAAAAGATTTCAAAGTGTAACTAACAGAAGTAGATACGAGATAATTGAGATGTAATTAGGACAGGGTTAATTAAGACGAAGAAATAATGGTAAGACAAAAAAAATAATGATAGAAATTTGTTCTTGCTCATCCGGTCATAATAAAGTGAACCGATTTAAGATATGATCTGATAACCATACATGTCTTCCTGAAATCATGTTGCCAGAATTTTTGTCACGCCGGTAAGCATAGCTGCAATAAATGATAGGGTCCATAACTAAGATATATATCCGTTAATCATGTTATCTAGAATTCTTACCACGCCAACCGGTATAGCTGCAAGAAAATCAAAATTCCATAACTAGGATAGGTATATCCAAAATCAAGCTCTATGTTTTTGTTATACCAGCTAATATGGCTGCGATAAATTCTAAACTCCATAATTGAAGCAGACATTTACCGTTCTCACTGTCATCATCAAATATGTTATCAGAATACACCTTAACTCAATCAATAAAATTTATCTTGATACAAAATCAAAGTCAACAACGAATATCAGAAATTAAATTCAACAACGAATTAAGGAAGAGTAAATGAAAACAAACAAAAAAAGATTTCGATGTAAGATTTAAAGTGAGAGTCTCATAGGTCATCCCAAAGGTACTATCTTGGTTAAAATTATAATCCACTGAATTTCAAGCAAAAGATTAAATATAGTTAACGATCCTATGCTGTGATGAGTTTTTCCTATGTTACAATCCTAATAGCAGGCATGCTTGGTACAATAACGTAACCAAACATCTTAAGTCTAGACCTGCATGTGCCACCACTAAAAACATGTCACGACCCGCTACCCAAAATTTTGGGCCGGACCGAGCCATGCCCAGCCTACGCTTGGTTATAGCGTAGTAAGCTGTTCTAAGTAAAGGCAGTAATGAATCTAAGATACTAACAGTTCTAATATCACATTTCAAAGGTTCATCACAACACAACATCTATAAGAGAAAGTAAAATAAGTTCATATTTTAGTTATTACACTTCTAAAGTATAAAACTGGAGACAAAGTCCAGTGACCACAAGATAGAGTCTAAACAGTTCAGCAACTAAGCCAAAAGGAAACTAAGCGAGACTACCAGGCGAGGTTCCCTACGGGGACTTCCTCGGAAGCAATAGACCGGTCCTCTGCATTAGGCCCATAGAAAAGATCACAGAGCAAATCTTCCTCCGAAAATATGCCTACAATATTATCCTGTCAGGACGGAAGCAAGTACTGGTTCTACAAACTAAACATACCGAGCATGAAATAAAAAAGATGTGATAACAGAAAATTATGGCATATCACAGTCTATCATGTAATGGATACATTTGTCATGGCGACACATATATATCTAGAGTTTAAAACTGGAGCAGGTACATGATCGTCAATAGGTATAAAATGTACCGAGGTACAAGTATCATGTAATAAAATGTACTTCCGTACAAGTGCACAAGCAATAGATGTACATACGCACAATTACGTGGGTTATGCCTACGACAATGTAGCATGTAATGCGACCTTGCTCGGTACATACGTACAAAAGAAGGGGACATGTTCACGTACTCAACTATCAGTTTCTCCCATGTTCCAGTAACCATCATGTAAAATATACAAGCTCAGTATAAAGCATGTCAATCATGTAAGAAGCATGTGTGGTATGATATCCATTGCAAAATCTCTAAGTCTAACATTTGTTCATTCATAGTTCATTATCATATGCAGTAAATAGAGTTTGTAGGGGTACTTGCCTCAAGCAAGACAATGTGATAAGAGTTAGGGCTGTGCATATTTAAGTCAAACCAACCAAACTGAACCGAACCAAACCGAATCGATCCATTTTTAACCGAACCGATGGTTCGATCAGTTTGGTTCGACTACACATTTTTTAAAACCGACCAGTTTGGTTCGGTTCACGGTTTGGTTATTCTAAAACCGATTAAAACCAAATCGAACCAAACCCTATGTGAGTGTTAGATAATTAGGGTTGGGTTGGACCGGTTGGTTGGGGAGACCGAGACTACTAGGCTAGTGTTAAATAATTGGGACTAAATAGTAGTGAATGAAAAGAAAAGTAAAAATTTTCTTCTCATTCTCATGTTTAATTGTTGTGCACATTTTCATATATGCTGATTCTGACATAGGTCACTCTCATTCCATAATAGGCATCTTTTTCATTGTACTGACTTTTGAAATTTGAAATTGAATTGTTTATGCTAGGGGTTGTTGT